>JADRCD010169284.1:0-49536 GCA_019843815.1 Montemys delectorum | reverse complement strand
GGGCTATACAGAGAAACCCTGTCTCAAAAAACAAAACAAAACAAAACCCATAGGGACTCTCTGGGACTCTCCCATGTCAGGTCTATCCAGTGGGGTCCTTGTTGGTCACTCTTCACCCCCGACAATCCCCACAGTCATGGTCTGCTGAGGTTAGGTCCCTTGTGCCTCTGGGTCCCTGCCATCTTTTTTTGTTTTTGTTTTTGTTTGTTTGTTTGTTTTTGTTTTTTCAAGACAGGGTTTCTCTGTATAGCCCTGGCTGTCCTGGAACTCACTCTGTAGACCAGGCTGGCCTCGAACTCAGAAATCTACCTGCCTCTGCCTCCCAAGTGCTGGGATTAAAGGCATGCACCACCACTGCCCCACTTTCTTGCGTCTTCTAGGGTCTAGTTTTGCTCCTTATGTTGATGTTTTCCATCTATTATCCTTTGTAGGGCTGGACTTGTGGAAAGATATTGTGTAAATTTGGTTTTGTCATGGAATATCTATCTTGGTTTCTCCATCTACGGTAACTGAAGAGTTTTGCTGGATATAGTAGCCTGAGCTGGCATCTGTGTTCTCTTAGGGTCTGTATGACATCTGCCCAGGATCTTCTAGTTTTCATAGTCTCTGGTGAGAAGTCTGGTGTAATTCTGATAGGCCTGCCTTTATATGTTACTTGACCTTTTCCCTTTACAGCTTTTAAAATTCTTTGTTTAGTGCATTTGGTGTTTTGATTATTATGTGACAGGAGGAATTTCTTTTCTGGTCCAGTCTATTTGGATTTCTGTAGGCATCTTGTATGTTCATGGGCATCTCTTTTTTTAGGTTAGGAAAGTTTTCTTCTATAATTTTTTTGTTTTTGTTTTTGTTTTTTCGAGACAGGGTTTCTCTGTATAGCCCTGGCTGTCCTGGAACTCACTCTGTAGCCCAGGCTGGCCTTAAACTCAGAAATCTGCCTGTCTCTGCCTCCCAAGTGCTGGGATTAAAGGTGTGTGCCACCACTGCCCTTGTGATTTCTTTATTGTTTCTATTTCCATTTTTAGATCCTGGATGGTTTTGTCCATTCCTTCACCTGTTTGTGTTTTCCTGTAGTTCTTTTTCTCCTCCTCCTCCTCCTCCTCCTCCTCCTCCTCCTCCTCCTCCTCCTCCTCCTCCTCCTTCTTCTTCTTCTTCTTTTTTTGGTTTTTCAAGACAAGGGTTTCTCTGTGTAACCCTGGCTGTCCTGGAACTCACTCTGTAGACCAGGCTGGCCTCGAACTCAGAAATCTGCTTGCCTCTGCCTCCCAAGTGCTGGGATTAAAGGCATGCGCCACCACTGCCCGGCTTTTCCTGTAGTTCTTTAAGGGATTTCTGTGTTTCCTCTTTAACGGCTTCTGTTTACCTGTGTTCTCCTGTATTTCTTTAAGGGAGTTATTTATGTTCTTAATGTCCTCAATCATCATCATGAGAAGTGATTTTGGATCTGAATCTTGCTTTTCCAGTGTCCATGACTTGCTATGGTGAGAGAATTGGGTTCTGATGATGCCAAGTAACTTTGGTTTGTGTTCCTTATCTTCTTAAGCTTGCCTCCAGCCATCTAGTTATCTCTAGTGCTACCTTCCCTGACTAAATATGATTGGGGCCTGTCCTTCCTGTGATCCTGGTTGTGTCAGAACTCCTCAGAGTTAAGCTGTCTTTGTGATCCTGGGCCTGTTAGAGCGCCTGGGAGTGGAGCTTCCTCTGATTATTATGGGACTCACTGCTGAGTTTGCACCCAAGGTCTGCTCAGGACACCAGCCCAGACAGACTGGAACCCGTGCCACTGATCTGGCGGAGTTCCTGTGTGCCTGGGTCCCACTGGTCTCAGTTATTCTTGGTATTGGGACAGATGTTGTGTCCTTCTCTCCTCTGATCCTATGATCTTGGGTGTGTTAAGAGTGCCTGGGAGTGGAGTTTCCTCTGGGTGTTGTGGGACTGGCCCAAGGTCTGCTTAGGGCACTGGCCCAGACTGACCGGAAGCAACCTGTGCCACTGGGCTGGTGGAGTTCCTGTGTGCCTGGATCCAGCTGGTCCCAGTTATTCCCGGTGTTGGGACAGATGTGTCTCCCTCACCTTTGATCCTGGGCCCTGTCTCAGTTTTATGTTTGTTTGTTTGTTTTTTGGAGACAGGATTTCTCTGTATAGCCGTGGCTGTCCTGGAACTCATTCTGTAGACTAGGCTGGCCTCGAACTCAGAAATCCACCTGCCTCTGCCTCCCAAGTGCTGGGATTAAAGGCGTGCACCACCACTGCCTGGCTTCAGTTTTGTTTGTTGTTATTAAGATTTATTATATATAAGTACACTATAGCTGTCTTCAGACATACCAGAAGAAGGCATCAGATCTCATTACAGATGGTTGTGAGCCACTATGTGGTTGCTGGGAGTTGAACTCCAGATCTCTGGAAGAGTAGTCAGTGCTCTTAACCGCTGAGCCATTTCTCCAGCCACTTGTCTCAGTTTTTTTTATATGTACATGTGTATATGCCATGTGTGTAGGTGCTAGTGGAGGCTAAAAGGCATCAAATCTCCTAGAGCTGGAGTTACATGGGTGGTAGAAACTGAATTCAGATCCTCTGTAGAGCAGGAACTGCTTAAACATGAAGTCATCTTTTGTGGTCTGATAATTTGTTCATTATTATGTCCTTGAGTACCAGGTTAATTTTTTTTAATATTTTATTTTATGTATATGAATACATTGTAGCTGTCTTCAGACACACCAGAAGAGAGCATCAGATCCTATTACAGATGGTTGTGAGCTACCATGTGGCTCCTGGGAATTGAACTCAAGACCTCTTGAAGAACAATCAGTGCTCTTAACCACTGAGCTATCCATTTCTTCAGACCTTTAAAAAAACATTTATGTTTGTAATTGTTCTCTTTAGACACACCAGAAGAGGGCATCAGATCCCATATCAGATGGTTATGAGCCACCATGTAGGTGCTAGGAGTTGAACTCAGGACTTCTGGAAGAGCAATCAGTGCTCTTAACCACTGATCCATCTCTCCAACTTTGACCCACCATGTGGTGGGATTTTACAAGTGTAGGCCACATACTCCACAGCAGAATAGTTACTAATCAAGAAAAGATTCGGAGTCTTGGAAGAAAGGTAATTAGAAAAACAAAATACATGCACTGGTGCTATGCATGTTTAAAACACTATACATGTTTAAAAGTATTACAATTTAAAAAGAACAAGGATCATTGTATAGAAAAAGTCTGAGATACAGGAATGGATGAAATAAAAAAAAAAAAAACAACCAAAACCCTGCAGTTGAGTATGTAGTTGAGGATGTATGTAAGAGTACAATATTATATACATGGAAATTATGGCGTGTGTACAGTCATGACAAACACTTACCTTTAGGGAGTAAGACTCAGTGAAGCAGTGCAGTTTACATTGTAGACCAATTCAAAAAGTTGTTTTTGGAGACAAGGTCTCATCATTTAGTTATCGCTGGTCTGTAATTTGGAATTCCATATATCTTTGTCTTTTGAGTGCTGGGGTTAAAGGTGTGTGCTACTGTACTTGGCAGAAAATATTTTTTGAGATGTATTATCTGCATAAAATAGTTGAAATGATGTACTGCAAATACAATTATAATAAGGGTGTCTTCATCTTCAAGCTATGTAAAGTATAAGGTAAGAAGTCCATAATACTGAAAATCAATTCACTGACTGGATATTCAGGCTACATAATTACTCATAGATCAGGTTGGTCTACTCTTCTTTATTATATTGGCTTATCTTTATTGTAGCTATGGTTCTTTGGCAAATACTAAAATGACTCTGACCTCCTCTTATGTCATTCTCCAGGAATACAAACTAAGGAACATTGCCATTTAGGTTGCCCACTCAGAAGCACAAATGACACACTAATCTTTCATGCTTTAAATCTTTGTAAGGATAACCTTTTCACAGGCATGTAATTACAGCTATAGGAATAGTTTCCTAAGTACAACTTAATGCTTAAAATGAGGTAGCTGGCCAACTTTTCAATGGATTAAGTGAAATTGAACAAATTTAAGTGATTAATAGAATTCCTTCAGCATGACAGGAAGACTATATTTTCTGCATCATCAAACATAAGTATTGTATCAATTTTAAGTTATATGGAGATGGTTAACATTTGGCTACATGACTTGTGATACAAACCATAGGCAAGTTCTTATCCCAGCTTAACGTTTAAAATTCTCATCAGACATAACTATTCTCATTGCTTTCTTCAATAATGCATAATAGTGGAATGAAACATTTTAATGATCTTCAGGACAAGCCAGGCCTGAATTCCAAGAATAAAATCTTTTTTGTATATATTATTTCGTGTTTTGAGACAAGGCATTGTTATGTACACGTGACTGCCTTGAACTTTGTGATTCTCTTGCCTCTGTGGCCCAGGTACTGGGATTATAGGTACAAGCTGACACTCCCAGGAAAGGACAAAGTCTTGAAAGTTCCTGTGTGCTAGTATTACTTTAAACTTGATTAAGTTTTAATCTAGTATTCCTTGATGTTTTTGTGGTAATCATCTCATAAGACAAATTCTAACAACAGTGCCAGCTTTCAAGTAGGGTAGTGCCACAAAGGGAGAAAATAATTTGCTCTGAATCCACTATAATTCAATTGTGCAGTTATATACCCAGACCCATGCTTAGTAAAATGAGATCATCCCAATGTACTATTTGATAAACTGGTAATGCATACTGTATATTGTATCTGAACTCTTAAGGATTTTTCCTCCTCACAGCTGTAATCTTTAGTTTCCCTTCAAAAGAACCTAATACAAAATTCATACTGTACAGGGTGACTATTTTGTCTGAGGATACACTGAACAGATAACATGAAAATTAAAGGGTTTGAAATATATTCCCAACCTTCTGATTCATGGGCTTTTAGTAATACAACTAATGTCAGGTCTTAAGTGCCTCAGAGAACTGGAAAGAGCAGTGTTGTGACTAAGGCTGCCACGCTGTAGATCTGGTCCACCAGGAAAGGTAAGTAGAGAAACACCTTTCTCTGGCAAGGCATGTGACAATCAGTCGGCTTCAGGAACTGAATCCTTTTGCTGGCTGTAAACTATCTAATTGGCACCTCCAGTCTACTCTAATCCAAATAGTTATTTTTTCAATGTTGTTTCCTTATGAAGAAGCTTCATGTTATGACTTTCATGGTGAAGACAGATACAAATCCGTTAAAAGGAAAGGAAATGGGAATCAGGTGTGGGCATATGCTTTCAATATCTGGAGGCAGAGGCAGGCCTGCCCAAGTCCCAGCCCAGGCAACTGCTACAACTTGTCTCACTGGTTCCCCACCCAGAAAAAGAATGGAAAAAAATCTCATTGTATTTATACACCACATTTTGTTTACTAACTTATGACATTTATCTTTTAAGATTTTGACTACTACGCTGAGTGCATAAATAACAGTTCACACATCCCTTTAAAAACATACTTTGGATGTACTCAGAAATGGAATTGCTGAATCACATGGGGAAGCCTGATATGCTACAACACAAGGAGACATGTTAAGTGAAATAAGCCAGTGAAAGCCAGTCACAAGAGAAATGTCGTTGCCTTGAGGGACTAGCATTACTGTTGAGTGAAAAAGTTTCAGTTCTCTACTAGATCAATTAGACCTGAAGATAGACTAAGGACTGCATAACGATGTAAATGTTAATGCTACTAAATTCACTATTTTATATATATATAGTGTAATATGTATTTTAAAGCAAGCTACTCTGTCTTCAACTGTCTCATTTCTAGAGGGCAAGTGTTTGGCCGAAGCATAAAGGCCGGGTGTGGTGGTGTTCCTTGTAGAACCAGTACATGGAAAACTGAGGCACGCGAATCTCCAAGTTCGAGACCAGCCTGGGTTACAAAAGCAGAAACCTGAGTCAGAGACAAACACCCAAAACACATCCAAGACAGCTTAAAAAATTGGGGGGAGGGAGGCAATAGGTTCAGAGGGAAGTAAATGGGCCTACACAGTGGCTGGGCCTCTGAAAGAAAAGCTAAGGCAGCCGCGTCCGGAGAATGGGAAGGCGCAGAAACTAAAATAATTTGGGGACAAGGTTCACTGCCCTGTCCTCAGGATCCATTGACTAAAAGGTAAAAAAAAAGAAATGGTATCTTCTCAGAGAAGCCTGGAGATTCTCATCTTCCACCTCCGCCAACATCCCCTGAACGTCAGGGGTTCCCCGCCTGCCCGCTCCTTCGTCGCCCGCACCGCTTTCCTCAGAACCCTGCTCCCTAACACTCCCCGCGTCTTCCAAGGTGGGTCTCGGCCACCGCAGCACCAACCGTCATCGCTCCGGCCCCGCCCGTCGAACGCCCGGACGTGGGGGCGGGAAGAACCGTCCTCGGGCGCCCCGGAAGTCACTGCCCTCCTGGCCGGCGGAGCGCCGCGGCGGGATTCGAGGCCTAGGATTGGCGGGATGGGCGAGGATGACGCGCTACGTGAGGCGACGCCGCCCCGCCCCCGCGCTCCTGCGCGCTGAGTGCGTGGGGTGGGGCGGAGCGCGGCCCCCGGCGGCCATTACCCGGAACAGTCCGGGGCCTCGGGTCAGGTGACCCGCGGCGGTGCTGGCGGGAGGGGGGCGGGGTGCGGAAGGGAGGAGGGGAGGAGTGAGGAGCGACGCGAAGGGAGGAGAGAGAGAGAGAGAGAGAGAGAGAGAGAGAGAGAGAGAGAGAGACAGAGACAGAGACAGAGACAGAGAGAGAGAGAGAGAAGGGCGGAGTAGGAGGGAGGGGAAGGGGGCGGGGTGGGAGCGGGTCACGTGACTCGGCATGGAGGAGGCGGCGGCGGCGGCGGCTGTCGGGAGGAGTCGCTGGGGCCGGAGCTGCACTTGTTAGTGTTGGGGGGAGGAGGGGGCCGGGGACGCCGACACCGTCAGCCGGCGACGCCGCGGAGGAGGCGGGAGGGGGGTGGGGGCGAAAGCGGGCTCCGACCCCCTGCCGAGGGGATGAGGGGAGCATGGGCGCCAAGGAGTCACGGATCGGATTCCTCAGCTACGAGGAGGCGCTGAGGAGAGGTGAGGGGGAGGGGTCGAGCGAGCTGCGGGGAGGCCGGCGCGGAGCGCCCCGGGGGGTGGGTGGGCTGCTGGCCCGAGGGAGAGGAGGCCGGGGCGTGGGGTGCCTGGCCAAGGGCCGGGAGGCCAGCCGTGGGAATATGGAGGGCAGGGAGGTGGAGGGAGGGGAGCGGTGTTTGGGAACTGGGGCGCTAGGGGAGGGGGCGACGCTTTCGCAGCGACGGGGGTACCGGGCGCTGGCTGGCCATTGCCGGGGCGCTCGGGTGGCGTTGGTATCTCCGCTAGGTGCAGGGAAGCCCTGACCATCGCTTGTTGGGTGGCACAACCCTTCCAGGCCCCCTCATCCTTCAGTGCCATTTTCTCATATCACTCATTACCAAAAAAAAAAAAAAAAAAAAAAAAAAGAAAAAAAAAAGCCTCGGACAACATCCTAATCTGTTTTCTAACAGCTTTGGCTGGAGAAGAGAAGGCAGGGCGTTCTGTTTTGCTCCTGGAAGTCCTTTCCTATTAGGGAGCCTCTGGTTCTCCCAGGGTCTTTGCCTCTCTGTTGAGGGCGAGGACTGTCCT
Source organism: Montemys delectorum (assembly GCA_019843815.1). Lineage (NCBI taxonomy): Eukaryota > Metazoa > Chordata > Mammalia > Rodentia > Muridae > Montemys > Montemys delectorum. Next base: position 41,946 of record JADRCD010169284.1, on the reverse strand, counting down.
CCCATTTACTCCTGCCACCCTTCACCCTATCTATGAGCGGTTGACTTTGATTAAGAACGACCTGAAGAGAAGTTGTGTTTAAGGTGAGAAGAGACCAGACGGCTGATGTTGCCCTAAGACCTTGTCTTAGGTTTCCTCTCCTCGGACATTGATCAGACGGTTTTAGTACACTTGATTCCCAGTTCTTACCCTCTCGCTCCCCTAAAATGGCATTCGGAATCCAGCATTGTGATACTGTGTTACAGCTCCCTTCAGAGACTGGCCTTGCTGTCAGTCCCAGACGGCTGCTGCTCTTGGCTCTGATTCACACTGTGTTGTTAATAGCCCCAACCCCCTACCACTTACTCTGATACAGTTGTCGGTGTAAAGCTCATGCTAACTGGAAGTGTCTTGCACAGTTTATGGCCGGAATGTGACTTAATTTTTCATGACTGAGATTTGAGAGTGTGTCTGTGTGGTGTTTGTAGTTCTCTTTGATGTTTAATGGATTTTCTTGGTAAGAAGTGAGAAACATTAAGCAGATTAGTGGCCAGACTTTATTGTTAACAGATTTCTAAGACTAAAATCAATCAATCAATTAATTAATTAATTCAGCTATGTGCCAGGTGTTTTTAGTAGCTTGGGATAGAAAATTAAATATGACGAAAAAGACATTTTAAAGTGAAGATTTAGAAGTGAAATCTAGTTCATATACAGAGAGAAATAAGTTCATTGGACCCACTACCTAATAAACAGAAAATAAGATACAGAATTGTAGCTGCATCACTTTTGGGCTGAACAGAATAGCAAAAATATGTCTTTTAGTGGCACTGCCTTACTACATCAGCATGGTGATTATTCTTAAGTGCAATCTTACTTGAACTTTTTCTCTCTGTTTCAGTATGAGAAATACTCCAAATTCTTGATTTATTTCCAACGCTAGTAGAGCAGTCACTTCCTGAATTCTGTTGAGCTTGACAGGTCTGGGGGCAATTAGTCTATGGCTTACATAGCATGAAACAGGGCACAGTCAAATGATTTACAGCTGCTGAGAAGGTGTTCCTTAAGTTTAAGGGTGTGAATACCAGTGATATACCTGGCGTTAAGAAAGTCTAAAATTAAACTTTTATTCCAGGTCTTGTTGACTTAGATCAACAAGATTGTATTTTTTGTTTTTTTTTTGTTTTTATTTTTGTTTTTTTGTTTTTGTTTTTTTGTTTTTTCGAGACAGGGTTTCCTTGTGTAGCCCTGGCTGTCCTGGAACTCACTCTGTAGACCAGGCTGGCCTCAAACTCAGAGATTCACCTGCCTCTTCCTTCCAAGTGCTGGGATTAAAAGCATTCGACACCATGCCCTGCAAGACTGTACATTTTAAAATATAAGTGGAATTGATACATTTAAAAATAATCTGGTGAAAGGTTTTTTGTTTAAAAGTGTTATGAAATGTACCCGTGAAATTTTAAAATGCATATTTGAAGAAGTAGCAAGGTATGAATTAAAGTCTTAGTAAAGGTTGCTTGAATGGGTTTGTTTTTGTCAGTTTTGCTGAGGGGAAATTAAACCAAAGAGGAGCAAGTTGATAAAGTAGTTTCTAAGTGTAGGCTGGGGTATGTTTAAAACAGGCAAATTAGATGTCAGACTTCCAACTAACTACAGGAAGATTTTGTAAGCTTTTGTTGGAGCTACTGAATGGTTTAAGAACCTTTTTAGGGAGCCTGAGTAAAAAGGTGCTAATACCTGCATCAGTTTTGTTTATCTGTATACAGTGTGTAAGGTGAGTTGGGGCAAATAGGATTTGACAAGTAAAGAACAAGCTTCATAGAACTATTTGACCCGACCTGGAGATATGGCTCAGCTGTTAAGAGCACTGACTGCTCTTCTGAAGGTCCTGAGTTCAAATCCCAGCAACCACATGGTGGCTTACAATCATCTGTAATGAGATCTGACACCCTCTTCTGGTGCGTCCAAAGACAACTACAGTGTACTTAGATATAATAATAAATAAATCTTTAAAAAAAAAACTATTTGACCCTTTGGCTTTAACTTAAATAAGCATTGCCTACTACCTGTTCATAATTACACAACATTAAAAAAACTCTGATGCATTAATGTGAACAAGAAATTTCAGACAATTTTTCTAGTAAAGTGGGCCTTGACTGCAGTGTTAGTGACAGATGACACTGGACCTGAATGAGAGGCCAGTCTAAGTCTGTGTTAGAGGCTCCAGAAATTAGGAGGAATTTTGGGTTTATATCCTATTTTGCCTAGATTGCCAATTATTTCAACTTTTACTTTTCTGAAAGTATGTAGCTTTAGACATTTTTTAGAAGATGGGTTAGTAGTAGCTTTTATTTTTGGCTGATATAAATATCTTGAGTAGCATGTAAGAGGCTTAACTTCTTATTAAAATATTTGTGTTATATTTATTTGTATGTGTTTGCTTGCCATAGTGTATTTATGGAGGTCACAGGACAATTTTTGGGACTGGGGAGTCAGTTCTCCCACTGTATCATGTGGATCCCTGCATCCCAGGGAATGAACTGAGGTTATCAGGTTTGACAGTGACCACTTTTACCCTCTGATCCATTTCATTGACCCAGCTTGACTTTTTTTCCTTACTTATTTTTATTTTATGAGCATTGTTTGGTGTTTTGCCTTTCCCCTTCTCTTAAAGAATGCATGTGTTATCTAAGGAATTATGCCTGTTTTTTATGGATACTGATAATTTCTTTTAAGTTTATTTATTATGTGTAAGTACCCTGTGGCTGTCTTCAGACACCCAAAAGAGGGCATCAGATCTCATTACGGTTGGTTGTGAGCCACCTGGGATTTGAACTCAGGACCTCTGGAAGAGCAGTCAGTTCGCTTAACCGCTGAGCCATCTCACAAGCCCTGATACTGAGAATTGTTTTTTGTTTTTTTGTTTTTTTTTGGTTTTTCGAGATAGGGTTTCTCTGTGTAGCCCTGGCTGTCCTGGAACTCACTGTGTAGACCAGGCTGGCCTCGAACTCAGAAATCTGCCTGCCCTGCCTCCCAAGTGCTGGGATTAAAGGCGTGTGCCACCAACCCCCCGGGCGTCTGTGATTGTTTTAGACAAGATCTAACTATGTAGCCTTTCTCAACCTGGAACTCACTATACAAACCAGGATAGTGTTGAACTTACATAGGTCTGCCTGCCTCTCTACCTGCTAGTGCTGAGATTACAAGTGTTTACCAACAGGCCTGAGTTGTAGTTTCCAGTCTCCCTCTGTACCTCCCCCCCCTTCTCTCTCTTCTCCCTCTCCCTCACTGTGTGTGTGTGTCTGTCTCTGTGTGTGTGTGTGTCCGTGTGTACATGAACTTGGATGGGTAGGCTAGAGGAGAAGTTCAGGTGTGATTCCTCCTCGGGTGCCTTTCACCAGTTTGGGGCTCAGTGATTGGGTCAGTTATCAAAAGTCTCAGCAGTACCCACCTCCCCAGCACTGGGGTTACCAGCACAGGTTACTTGAGTGTTGGGATGGATCCTATACTTCCATGACCAGCACATTACCACCTGAGCTACCTTCCTAGCACTTGAAGCTTGCATATTCTTTTTTTGTTTGTTTTTGTTTGTTTTCAAACAGGGTCTCTATGTAGCCCTGATTGTCCTGGATTACTATAATGACAAGGCTGGCCTCAAACTCAGATCTGCCTGCTCTGCCTCCTGAGCGCTGGGGTCAAAGGCGTGCCACCACCACCACTGGGCTAATACTTGTATATTTTAAAAAACATATTCTAAGTCTTCAGAGCACAACACTTAAAAAACACTGATGAGGATTGGGCATAGTGGCATATGACTTAGGAATTCCAGCACTCAGGAAGCAGAAAGAGGCAGATTTCTGTGAGTTTGAGGCCAGCTGGTCTATATAGTGAATTTTAGGCCATCTAGGGCTTCACAGTGAGACCATCTCAAAAGTTGGGTGATTTCCGGGCAGTGGTGGTGCACGCCTTTAATCCCAGTACTTGGGAGGTAGAGGCAGGGGGATTTCGGAGTTCGAGGCCAGCCTGGTCTACAGAGTGAGCTCCAGGACAGCCAGAGCTACACAGAGAAACCCTGTCTTGAAAAAACCAAACCAAACCAAACCAAACAAAAACAAAAAAAACAAAACAAAAACAAAAAAAACAAAACAAAACAAACAAAAAGTTGGGTGATAAACATTTTAGAATTCAAACTAAAATATTTTCCATAATTATTTCTTCTCTGCACCTCCTTCCTTTCATCTTTGTGGAAACAGGATTATGCTTTCCTCCAGTTGAATCAAGAAGTGACAGATTTAAAATGTTCATAGCCCGGTGGTGGTGCTTGCCTTTAATCCCAGCACTTGGGAGGCAGAGGCAGGTGAATCTGAGTTCTAGGCCAGCATGGTCTACAGAGTGAGTTTCAGGACAGCCAGGGCTACACAGAGGAAAAAACCCTATCTCAAACCCCCTCCCCCCACTCTCAAAGTTTTTGACTGTATAGAGAGTATTAATTTCTTAATTCTTCCTTTCTTAGTGCTGGGACTCTAACCTGGGGCCTTTTCCATCTAGGCGGGGCCCTGCCCCTTAGCAACTCTTCTAGTTCTGGCTTTTTTGATACAATTCTTATTATGTAGTGCAGGTTGGACTTGAATTTGTTATGTTATCTACACTGGCTTCTAGCCCTTGGTCTTCCTGCATAACTAACCTCCTGAGTGCTAGGACTGTACACAACTGTACAATCACTTTTTTTTTCTTTCTTACAGCAACCAACCACTACCTGGCTTAAGTATGTTTTTAATTGTAATAGAATTATACTATTTTTCTTTTCCAGACCCTCCTACATTCCCTTTACTCTCAAGTACATGGCCTCTTTCTTTGATTTTTATTGTTATGTATATGTGCATATACATGCATGCATATGAAAAATACATATCCTGCCAAATTTGTTATTGTTTGTATGTGTATAGTTTCAGAGCTGACCACTCTTTATTGAACCAGTAAAAGGGCTTATCCCTGGGAGAGGCTAATTCCCAGCAATCATTAGTTACATGTAGTTCTTTGTCTAGAGGGTGATGGGGGAGGTGGACAGACAGAACAGGGAGAAATTTTCTCCCTTCATGTTAACATTGATATTGCCATTGTTCTGGTATTGTCTATGCAGCCATTTTTAGGAGCACCTGTTTTACAGCTGACTTGCTGGTATTTTGGTGCTTATAGTCTTTCCCTATTCTTGATGCTCTTTGAGCTAGGGATGTAGAAGCTATGACACATATATTTGGACTGGGGTCCCCGTAATCTGTTGATCTCTGCATTGTGTTTAGTTGTGGTTTTCTGTGTTTGTCTTCATTTGCTATAGAGGATTCTTTGATGAGTAGTAGGAGCTATACTTATCCTGAATAGCTCAGCACAGATTGACATTTTAGTGTTCCTTTGCTCATTCATTCATTCATTCATTCAAATATATATATATAAAACTAAACACTGGCTAAAAATAAGACAGAAAAAAACCCGAGATAACTAAGTCATTCTCTATAGGACTAAATGGCTTGGGTCAGTAATTTTCACTAAAATGGATATGTAACATATCCATAAGGAGGACAGGAGAGATGGCTCAGTGGTAAGAGTACTGGTTGTTCTTCCAGAGATCCTGAGTTCAATTCAGGCTCACAACGATCTATAATATGATCTAATGCCTTCTTCTGACATGAAGGTGTACATGCAGACAGAGCACTCATATACATAAAATAAATCTAAAAAAATATAAGGAGTGGGAATAAAACATCAGAGCTTTAGTTATAATTTGAAATATTTAGTAATGTACATAATTATTAAATAATACATGTATCATTTATAAACTACTGATATATAGTATCTTTAGTATATTGGTACTAGAGAGATGTAGAATGTGGGTAAATGGCCATGTTGGCTTGGAAGTACCATAGCATTGTACTCATTTCTTAGTATGTGCTCAATAATTACCTGTAAAGATTTTACTTTCCTAGTCTCTTAGCCTTTAGCTTTGTAGACAGTGATTTAGCATGGAGTAGTTGAAGTTCCAAGTAAGATTTTGCTTGCCCAACTTCTCAGTGTTAATTGTAAACTTTTACTAGATTAATACTACCTATGATATAGTAGTAGGGAGTTTGCCATAATACATCATTCTGTAAGGGAAAACTGAATTTCACAGTTGGCACCTTTTGCGGTGCACTAGTTTTTGTTTGTATTTGTATGTTTGAGACAGGGTCTTGTGGCCTGGAGCTGAATATCGATAGCTAGCTCAGTCTGGCCTCCTGCTTCTGCCTGCCACATGTTGGGATCACGGGTGTGTGCCACCTCAGCTGGCTGTAATGCACAATTTATTCTCTTCTCTTAAAGCACCAATCTTTCATCACCTGAACTTGTTAAATTCATTAGTAAACTCTTTGGTGTTAGCATTGTAAAAGAAAAAATAGAGCAGTTTTAAATTAATGTGCTTCTATAGCATTCTCTAAGGAGTTACAGAGGATGCTTCTCCCTTGACAGTCTCAGTACATTTGGGGTATGTAAGTGACAAAGATAAATTCACTGATGAAGCCCCAAGTTTAGAGCATGAACATAATGATGTGATATCACTTACTGGTCAGCGACCTTCCCATTTATTAAACTAGACAGCTATTGTTTGGTTTTTGTTTTTTCATTTTCTATCTTAGGGTTTATTTACAGTGACAATACTCAGGGTTGCTTTTCAAAATGATGGGCAATTTAGAGTTGGGACTGTGATGCCTTTCTAATAGCCACAAACTTTCTCTGGAAAAGGGAGATTTTTGGCACTTGATTATATGATAGATCACAGGAGAAGTTAGGGAATTTATTACTATTATTAAGCAACCATAAAAGATCTGCTATCACTTTAGAAGTAGAGATAAAGGCTGACAGTTTGGTAGTTGTAATATTAAGCCACTGCAATGGTGAAAGGATTTTTACTTGTGAGTTAGAAGTTGGTGGTTTGAAGGACAGGAACAGTGGTACAGGCCTATAATAGCACTCAGGAGGTTAAGGCAGAAGGTACTAAGTTCAAGGTTAGCTTGGCTCACATAAGCAAGATCCTGTTTCAGCTTAGTGGTTTATAGTGGTATTTAAAAGACCAAGTAGGACTGGCAGGGGTTTTTTTATACTGTATCTAGGAAGCATGACTTCTCTTTTCAGGACTTATTTATGCTTCTGCTTTTCACATTTGGACCTCATGGTATTTGTGTTTAGATTGAGCTATTCCATCTCTTCTGAATGCCAATCAGTGTGGACCTTTACAGAGTTAGTGGTAGGTAGTTAATTATTGACACAGAAGCTTGATAAAGCTAGGTTCTTTAGTATGTACTATTATGATTAGAGGCCTAAATGTTCTAAGACCTATTCAAAGATAACCAGCAAGCCCAGCTCTTAATTCTTCCCTTTATTAGGAATTTAATAATCACTAACATGAAACTTTCAATTTCACCAGTGGTTTTCAAGCTTTTCTACAACTTGTGATCCTTGATATTAAATTGTTTTTAAAACAAAATCATGCCTGGCAGTGGTGGCCTACAAAGTGAGTTCCAGGACAGTCAAGGCTACTCAGAGAAACCCTGTCTCCAAACAAACAAACAAAAAACCAAAAAACAAAATCATACAGAATGTGGTTTTGTTTTGTTTTGTTTTTTAGCATGGAATAGAGTTTATTCAGGGCATGGGGAGGGTAGTTAAGAGGGCAGTAGAGGCAGAGAAAGGCAGAGAGAGGAGAGAGTAGAGAAGTAGAGGCTGTCGAGGCTGTCGAGGCTGGCCATGGCCACGTGGAGAGAGGGGGAAGGGAATGGGGAGAGAAGGGGAGCAAGAGGGCAAGACGCAAAAGAGAGGCAAGAGTAAGAGGGTAAGAGCCAGAATGTGGTTTTACAGTGGAGGTTTTATAGCTTCTTTTCCATTTCTATATAGAAAGTGGTGGTTTAGTTATCTAATATAACTAAAGCCGTTTAATTCTATTTCTTGTGGTGTATCAAATATTGGACTTGGTTGGCCTTTTATATGTGGGCAAGTGCTCTACCACTGAGTTACATCCCAGTGCTTGCTTTTTGAGACAAACTTTCACTGAGTTGCCTGGGCTGCCTTTGGAATTTCTGTCCTGTTGTCTAAGTCTTCTGAGTTATGATATTATTGGTGTATATTGTGATATCTGGCAGAATAAGTCTTTTAATATTGACTGTGGTTGACTTGATAATAAAGTATGAAAGGTTCTGGAGAAAATTCCTTTGTGGAAAGGATTCTTTATTAAAATAGGCCTCTTTTAATCTTTCATGACAGTAAAGGGCACCATTGGCCCTGTCCTGTTTTTCATGGCCAGAGTATAGACATGCCTGCATATCTTTAGTTCCTCCCTGCTCAGCTTGTTCATTTGGTGTCCTTTCTGTTATTTTCTGCCCAGCTCTCCTACTGTCTACCTCTCCTCTATCTAGTCTCAGCTGCCATTGTCTCTTGCTAAAGTTACACAATAGCCATTGTGCTCTTACAATCCAAGTCATGTAATTCCTTCGCTCCTGCCTTTTTTTTTAAAAAAAAAATGTATCCCGGGTTAGTTTTGAGTTTTGAATTCTCCTTCAGTGCTGGGGTTATAGTCTTGCACCACAATAACAGATTATAATTTTTTTTTTTTTTTTCGAGACAGGGTTCCTCTGTATAGCCTTGGCTATCCTGGAGCTTGTTTGTTGCTACTTTAGGTCAAAAATGTACCTCTTATAATGATCTACAAGACCCCCAAATTATTCAGTTTCTGCTTGAAACTCCAGCCTATTTATCCCCATCCCCTGCCAAACACACACACTCATTTTTGAATCTTAGTCTCACTTTGTAACCGAGGCTGGCCTGGCACTCCTATGGACTAGGCTGACCTTGAACTCACTGAGATCTGCCTGCCTCTGTTTCTTGAGTACTGAGAGTAAATAAAGGTGTTCACCACCATTCTTGGTCCTATTTATTTATACTTTCCCATTTATTTATAAACTCTGTGGTTTTCTTTTTGTTCTTAAAGCATAGTTCCAACTTGCTGCCTTTGTATTTGTCACTGTCAGATAGGAAAGGCTGTTTATGTTTGTAATTGTTTGTTTTGAAGCAGGGTCTCATGTCACCCAAGATGGCATCTTTGAAGATGACATTGGACTCCTGATTCAGCCTCTTCCTTTTTAAAAATAAGTGATGAGAATTCTTCTGGGTTGTTTGTTTTTTGTTTGAGACAGACATTTTTTTCTGTATAGCCCTGACTATCCTGGAATGTTCTATATCTGCCCTTGAGTTCACAAAGAGATACATCTGTCTCTGCTGGGATTAAAGGTGTGGTTTTTGTTATTGTTGTTTTAAAGATTTATTTATTTTATGTATATTGATGCTCTGTCTGCATGTATATCTATCTGCATACTAGAAGAGGTCATCTGATCCCATGAGACTACAGTTATAGATGGTTGTGAGCTACCATATGGGTGCTGGAGTCCAGACAGAATACCAACAGTTATAGTGATGTTCTTTGTGTACTTTATTAGAGATTGTCAGATATTCTTACATCTTTTCCAGAAGTTATTACCTTTCACATTTTAATACATTTATTTATTTTTTGTGAACAAGAGTGTGGAGATCAGAGGAGAGCATTTGAGAATTGGTCCTCTCCGTCTACCATGTGGCTTCTGGAGACTGAGCACATGTCAGTCAGGGTGACTGCAAGTACCCACATCTACTGAGCCACCTGTGAGCCCAAGCTTTTCATTTTCTTCTTTCCTTTTCTTTCTCTATGTTCCTTTCCTTCTTTCTACCTCTTCTTTCATTCCTTTTTTGTGATATTGGTGATAGAGCCTTTCCACAAGTTAGGAAAGTGTTCTACAGCTCACTCGGGTGTCTGTCTCTCCCAGAAGCTTCTGTTTCTTGGTAGTAGGTGCTTTACAACTTAATGTATTAGAGGAAATATTTTCTGTACTGTGGGCTGATATGTGTGTGTATAAAACTTTGCACACATTTTGAACATTGTTTGAGTAGCTTTATTTAATAATAGATTGATATTGTGCATTAAGCATTAATGTTTAAGCTATTTCAGTATAGGACAATTATAATAAAATTTTCCAAAGAAGTTAAGGTTTTAATCACTTTAGAACATACTCCTTTTCATAAGAAACCAGGTATAATTGGCAAAAAAATTGGGTGTATGTGAAATATAGTACATATTCTGATTTATTATTTTTTATCACATATATGAAGTTAACTTAGAAATTAAAGATTTTTTGGAAAAATTGCAGTAGGTAAAAATAAATATTTTCTTTTCCAGTGCTAGTGATTGAATCCAGAACCTTACACATGCTAGGCAAACACTACTACTGAATTACTTCTCTAGCCCTCTATTCTTTTGCTTTTCTGATTGTGTATGTATGTGTGTATATGAATATATATGTATGAAATATGTATATTTCATAACCAATTCTGACATACCAAACTTAATCTGGCCTCTAAAAGGTAGTGCTAAGTTTGACTTTACCAAACAAAGAGATTTTCTATGCATACTTCTTGGGTGTATGTATGTATGTATGCATATATATATTCCTTTTTTTAAAAGATTTATTTATTTATTTTATGTGTATGAATACACTGTAGCTGTGTAGATGGCTGTGAGCCATCATGTGGCTGCTGGGAATTAAACTCAGGATCACCCTGCTTGCTCTGGCCCCAATACTCTGGCCCGCATACTCCAGCGTAATACACTGTAGCTGTCTTCAGATGCACCATAAGAGGGCGTCAGATCTCATTACGTGTGGTTGTGAGCCATCATGTGGTTGCTGGGATCCCAACTCAGGACCTTCAGAAGAGCAGTCAGTGCTCTTACCCACTGAGCCATCTCGCCAGCCCTATTTAATCCTGTAATAAAATCCCAACATTGTGCTATATGTTTCTTAGTATATTTTTAGATAATTCCTCTACATGGTCAATAATAATAAAAATGTTAAAATTATTAAGGTGAAGAGTAAATCTCCAAGTATGATGATAAATATCTGAAATTATAGTATTAGGAAGCTGAGACAGGGAGATCTAGTGTTAGAGGCCAGCCTGAGTGACATAATTAATTAGATTATCTCAACAACAACTAGCACAATTGGGCCATGAGAGGGCTCAGTGGGAAAAGCACTTGCTATCAAGCCTGAAGACCTGAGTTTGTTCCCTGGGACTCACACAGAGGAAGGAGAGAACTGACTCTCTGAAATTGTCCTCTGATTTCCACACATGTGCTGTGGCACACATGTACACAAACAAGTAAAATGTAATAATGAAAATAATTTATGTTGTATGTATGAAGTTATTGATTTGCATAGTAGTGTGGAACTGTATAAAGGACCTTACAGTGTGAGGCCATTCAGAGTTATAATAAATGGGAAAGATTACTGTTATCTTATTTTTGAAAGCATTAAGAGAGTGGTTAGAAATGCTGTTATAAATGAATAGGGAAATTAATTTTTTTTTTTTTTTTTTTAAGATAAGGTCTCATTGTGCAGCCCAGGCATTCCTGACTGTATTTTTCAGGCTGGCCTGGAGCACAAAATAATACTCTTTCACTCTTCCCTAGTACTCAGACTGTAAGCCACTATACCTGGCTTGTGTTTGTTTGTCTTGAAATCTAAAATAATACATATTGAGTGTCATTTCTGTCCATGTACCTTTTTCTACATTTAGATTAGCTTTTTCTTTTTCTTTTTTTGGTTTTTCAAGACAGGGTTTCTCTGTGTAGTCCTGGCTATCCTGGAACTCATTCTGTAGACCAGGCTGGCCTTGAACTCAGAAATCTGCCTGCCTCTGCCAAGCGCTGGGACTAAAGGTGTGCCACCACTGCCCTGCTAGATTAGCTTTTAAGATTATAATACTTGACGTTTTTATTTTATGTGTATGGAAGCTTTACTTGCATGTGCCTAAAGAGGACAAAGGAGGGTATTGGACACCATAGAACTGCAGTTAAAGATGGTTGTGGGTGCTAGGAATCAAACCAGGTCTTCTGGTATAGCAATTGGTACTTTTAATCACTGAGCCAGCTCTCTAGTTCCAAGCATCTAAGGTTGTTTCATTTTCAGTTTCAGTGTTGCAAAAATACTATTGACAGTTCCTTTAATGTTGTTTGTGCCAGCATTGCTACCTCTTGTCACCTTCATACTCTTTCCCACCTTCCTTTTCCTCTAACCACAGACCTCATATCAAGATTACCTTTCACCAAGTCCCTCTGGCTGTATACTAAGAATCTTGGCCTTCCTGGCTGCATTTTTCATGTTTGTTGGGCTAGTCCCTTTATTTTTATTTTAAAATCACATTTTATGGGGCTGGCGAGATCGCTCAGTGGTTAAGAGCACTGACTGCTCTTCTGAAGGTCCTGAGTTCAAATCCCAGCAACTACATGGTGGCTCACAACCATCTGTAATGAGATCTGACGCCCTCTTCTGGAGTGTCTGAAGTCAGCTACAGTGTACTTACATATAACAAATAAATCTTTTTAAAAAAAAATCACATTTTATTTGTGTATGTGCCACTTGTACGTGTGGAATGCAGAGGATGGCTTGCTGAAATCAGTTCCTCGTGAGTGGGCACATTAACTCACCGAGTCATGCTTGCCCTCCTTTGTCTTTTGAGGTAGAGTTATTTGCTGGCCTAGAGCTTATCCAAATAGAATAGGTTGTGGGGGGTCTGTCTGTCTGTCCCTATCTCCCCAGTTCTGGGTTTATAAGCTAATGCTGTGCTATAGCACTAGGCTTTTTATCACGGTTCTAGGGATTGGGCTCAGGTACTTATGTCGACAAGCGCATTCCTGACTGAATTCTCCCTCCTCTTTTTTTTTTTTAAAGAAAAAAGTTGTGTTTTGTATTGTTTTCTTTTTCTTTTCTTTTCTTTTTTTTAAAGATTTGTTTATTATTAAATAAGTATACTGTAGCTGTCTTCAGACACACCAGAAGAGGGCATCAGATCTCATTAAAGGTGGTTGTGAGCCACCATGTGGTTGCTGGGATTTGAACTCAGGACCTTCGGAAGAGCAGTCAGTGCTCTTAACACTGAGCCATCTCACCAGCCCCTATTGTTTTCTTTTTAAATTTGAGTTTATTTAATAGGTTTGTTTGTGTGATTGATTTTTTTGTTGTTGTCCTTTGTGTGTGTGTTTGTGTGGGATTGTATTCCTTTTGTAAATTTTGGGGGTTTAGTTTTTTGTTTGTTTCAGACAGGGTCTCAATATGTATCCTTGGCTGTCCTGGAACTCACTATGTAGACAGATAGGGTTGGCCTCTAACTCCTGTCTCTGCCTCCTGAGTGCTGGGATTAAAGTTGTGTGCCGCCATACCTGGCTGGACTTAGTTTTTGTAAGGCTAACATTTTTTTGTGTGAACTTATTAATTGCATGTTTTAATATAAATGAAAAAAATCAAAAAGTTGAAAATATTTAATATGCGTTTATAGAACTATTTGATAGCTTTTTCATTAGTGTATAAGGGATTTATCTGAAGGATTTAAGATATTTAAGCTTATCCTTAAGGAATTCTAAATATTCTAATACAGATTTGAAAAATACTATGCCACTCTTTACAGAGAAGTCAGAGAGAGTTTATTTTTAAACATTTTGTTTTTTTGTAACAGGGTCGTTCTGTGTAGCTTTGGCTGTCCTGGATCTAGCTCTGTAGATCAGACTGGCCTTAAACTCAGATTTACCCCCCTCTGCCTCCTGATTATTGGGATTAAAGAGACATGCCTGAAATACTATGTTTAAAATTGCATTTTATTTATTTTCTGTATCAGGAGGCAATGGTGTGTACCTGTGCCCCAGCACGTTTGACTGTCAGAGGACAACTTGTGTAAGAGTTCGTTCTCTGCTTACAACATGGAGAACTTTTAAGTCCTCAGGCTTGGCAGTAGATGGATGCCTTTACCCACAGACCTATCTTGATGGCTCCAAATATTATTTTTAATCAGTATTATGTGCATATGTAAAATATTAAAAATAAAGATATTAATAATAAAAATAGTAAAATGATAAGATTTGTTAAATGAGGGCTAGTAGACTGGTCTCCTGGTAAATGTATAGCAATGCGTGCTGAGTGACCTAAGTTCTAGCTCCAGAAGCCATGTAACAGTGGAAAGAGAGATCTAGCTCCACAAAGTTGTCACTCAACCTCCTTAGGCTCTCTCGGGCACATCCCCCTTCCCTGTCATAATATACAGACACATACAATAATAATATGTTTTTAAAAATCTAAGTGAGGCCGGGCGATGGTGGTGCACTACTTTAGTCCCAGCTCTTGGGAGGCAGAGGCAGGTGGATTTCTGAGTTCGAGGCCAGTCTGGTCTACAGAGTGAGTTCCAGGACAGCCAGGGATATACACAGAAATCCTGTTTCGAAAATACAAAAAAAAAAAAAAAAAAAAAAAAAAAAAAAAAAATCTACGTGAGAACCAGTTTTCTCTATGTCTTTGCATTTTCTTGTTTCTTCTGATGAGACCATTGTATATTTTCATAGTTGAACTTTGATAATTAATATTGGTTCTATTTAGATTTAGGTATTTTCTATTGATTCTTTTCTTAGAAGCATAAGAATAAAACTAGGTATGGTGGCACACATCTATAAATCTAGCATTTGAGAGGTACAGGCAGAAGGATATGAATAAAGGTCAAGGCCAAGCCTCAGCTCTGTATCCAAGTTTCAGGCTAGCATAGCTACAGTGAAACATTGTCTCAAACAAACAAAAGAAAAGGAGGTTGGGCAGTAGTGGCACAGGCCTTTAATTCCAGCACTTTGGAGGCAGAGGCAGGAGGATTTCTGAGTTTGAGGCCAGCCTGGTCTACAGAGTGAGTTCCAGGACAGCCAGAGCTACACAGAGAAACCCTGTATGGAAAAACCAAAAAAAAAAAAAAAAAAAAAAAAAAAAAAAAAAAAAGAATAAAACTTACATTTCTCTTTACCCTGTACTACTTCCCTCATCCCTTCCCCTACTACTTTTTTCTAACAATAGTGGCATGGTAGCTTTAGTTAAATAGTCATTGTTTGCCTTATGATAGAATGTGATTCACATGTGTAGTTATGTGGCAAGCTATATGATTACTTTTTTAGCTCATCTTTTCTTTCTCTTGGAACTAATATTTGTTGTGGTTTTATTTGCTTTTTTTTTTTTTGTTTTTTTTTTTTTTGGTATTCTTATTTCAAACTTTGTTAACTTACTCATTGCTCCTTTCAATGATGTCTTATGACTTATAATCCCAGCACTGAGACAGAGGCACAGGCAGTACTCTTGAGACCAGCCTGGTTTACATAGCCAGTTTCAGGTCAGTCAGAACTATATAGTCCTTTAATCCCAGTACTTGGGAGGCAGAGGCAGGCAGATTTCTGAGTTCGAGGCCAGCCTGGTCTATAGAGTGAGTTCCAGGACAGCCAAGGCTACACAGAGAACCCTGTCTTGAAAAAAAAAAAAAAAACCCAAAAAAACTATATAGTAAGACTTTGTCTCATAAAAACCAAACCAACCAACCAACCCAAAAACCTAACAAACACCCACCTACAAAACCTTTATTTTTATGTATATTGGTGTTTTGCCTGCATTTATATTTGTGAAGGTGTTGGATCCCCTGGAACTGGAGTTATGGACACTGTGAGCTTCCATATGGGTTCTAGGAATTGACCCTGGGTCCTCTGGAAGTGCTTTTAACCACTGAGCCATCTCTCCAGCCCCTATGTACTAGTTCTTATTCTGCAGCATGAATTCTGTGATGTTTGTTTGCTTATTTGAGATAGGATCTATATAGTTCAGGCTATCCTGAAGTTTATGTGATTGAGAATGACCATGAATTTCTAATCTTTCTAGCTCAACCTCCCAAGTGCTGAGTTGAAATAGATGTATCATCAGATCTAGTTATAAATTGTTTTATCTGTATATAGTCTTGCACCAGAAACTTGTGTGTTTTTCTCTGAGAAACTTGTCATTGCATCATCTGAAGTCCCTATTTCCTTATTTTAAGTATTTTGTTCTGCTTTGGTTGTTTGTGAAACGTTTACACAGTTTTACTTTGTTTTAATTATTTATTTATTTATTTATTTATTTATTTATTGAGACAGGGTATCACTGGCATTATCTGGCTTGCAACTTGCTGTGTAGACTAGGCTGGCCTCAAACTTAAAGAGCTCTTCCTGCCTCCGCCTCCTGAGTGCTGGGATTAAAGGCTTGAGCCACCACCCCTAGTTTGTTTACATGCTTTGGCTTTTATGTAACAGAACTTCAGAATGTTGTCATCTTGAGGTTGTGTAGAACCGTGTTTAGGTATGAGGAAATTGTTGACAAGCACAGAATAGTCTATGCAGCAGACTGTAAGTCCCTAGACTTACCATGTTTTTGGTGCCAAGATTTAATTCTTGAATTTTTTTCTTTTTTTAAGCCATGTTTTCCTTTCTTGTTTCGACCTGCCTGTGTGCCAGTACACACACCCGTGTTTTTGTTTGCTGAGGGCAGAGGAGGATGTTTAGTGTTCTGCTTTTTCACTTTTAGCCTTATTCCTCTGAGATGGCCTTTTACTGAGCTGGAAACTAGATTGGGGTTGATCCCTAGTGATCCTCCTGTCTATGCCCACCGTAGCACTAAAGTTATATATCTGAATGTGACTAAGCCTAGCCTTAGTTTGTTGATTGGTTTGTTTGAGACAGAGGCTTATTGTGTAGCCTTGGATGGCCTTAAATTCACCTGGTAGATTAGACCAGCCTCAACTCTCTTCTTTTCAAGTACATGTGCCACCAGCCCCAGGCCCAAGCACAGCTTTTTCATAGGTGCTGAGAGCTGAACTCGTTCTTATGCTTATATAGCTGATATCCTACTGAGCTGCCTCTACAGCCTTTTTCTTTTTTTTAAAGGTTTATTTATTCATTTGTATGCAGAGGGGATTATCCATACCCTCTATGGATATATGTGCCATAGTACATGTATGAAGGTCAGAAAATAACCCCCAGGAGTCTGTCCTTTTCTTCTACATGTGGGTCCTGGGGATTGAACTCATATAGTCACCAGGCTTTGTGGTGATAAGCATCCTGACCTGCTGAGCCATCTCCCTGGTACCAGCTCTCCTCTTCCCTCCTTTTTCTTTCTTTTTTAATTAATCATTTTATTTGTTTGCATTTCAAATAATATCCCCCTTTCTGGTTACCCCTCTACAAACTCTTCATCTCATCCCCCCTTTCCCCACTTTCCTTTGCCTCTATGAGGGTGTTCCTCCACCTACTCACCCACTCCTGCTTCACCCCTCTAGCATCCCTCTACACTGGGGCATCAAGCCTCCCCTCTGTTGATGTCAGATAAGGTAGCAGATGAAGGTCTGCTACATATGTACATATCTGGAGTCATGGCTTTCCCTATGTGTACTCTTTGGTTTGTTTAGTCCCTGAGAGCTCTGGGTGGTCCAGTTAGTTGATGTTGTTCTTTATATGGGGTTGCAATCCCCTTCAACTCCTTTAGTCCTTCCCTTAGCTCTTCCATTTTGTTCCCCGGGCTAAGTCCAGTGGTTGGCTGTGATTTTCTGCATCTGTATTGGTCAGGGGCTAGTAGAATCTCTCAGGGAACAGCTATAGCAGGCTCCTGTCACCAAGTGCTTCTTGGCATCAGCAATAGTGTGGGGGTTTGGTATCTGCAGATGGGATGGATCCCTAGGTAGGGCGATCTCTGGATGGCCTTTCCTTCAGTCTCTGTTCCATTTTTTTGTCTCTGTCTTTCATTTGGACAGGAACATTTTTGAGTTAAAAATTTTGAGCTAGGTGGCCCCATCCCTCAACTGGGGGCTTTGCCTATCTATTGGAGGTGGTCTTTACAGGTTGTATCTCGCCTTTGTTGGGCATTTTGGCTAAAGTCATTGCCATTGATACTGGGAGCCTTTCACTTCTCTGGAGTCTGGGACTTTCTAGAACCCCCAATTCCCCAACCCCTACTGCTTCATGTTTCTATTCAATTTTCTGACCCTCTGTACTTTTCTCCTGGCCCTTCTATCCAATACCTGTTCTTGCCCCCATCCCCTCTTTTCCTCCCCCCCACTCTCTCTTCCAGGTCTCTCTCTTCCTCTAACTCCTGTAATTATTTTGTTCCCCGTCCCTGTAGGATTGAAACATCCGCATTGTAGTCTTCCTTCTTCTTAAGCTCCATATGGTTTTTGGGTTGTATCGTGGGTATTCTGAGCTTTTGGGCTAATATCCACTTATTAGTGAGTACATACATACCCATGTGTATGTTCTTTTGTGTCTGGGTTATCTCACTCAGGATGATATTTTCTAGTTCCATCCATTTGCCTGTGAATTTTATGAAGTCATTGTTTTTAATAGCTGAGTAGTATTCCATTGTGTAAATGTACCACATCTGTTGTATCCATTCTTCTGTTGAGGGACATCTGAGTTGTTTCCAGCTTCTGGCTATTAGAAATAAGGCTGCTATAAACATAGTGGAGCATGTGTCCCTGTGGTATGGTGGGACATTTTTTGGGTATATGCCCAGTAGTGGTATATCTGGGTCTTCAGGTAGAACTATTTCCAAATTTCTGAGGAACTGCCAGATTGATTTCCAAAGCGCTTTTACCAACTTGCAGTCCTACCAGTAATGGAGAAGTGCTCCTCTTTCTCTACATCCTTGCCAGCCAGCATCTGCTGTTGCCTGAGTTTTTGAACTTAGCCGTTCTGATTGGTGTGAGGAATCTCAGGGTTCTTTTGATTTGCATTTCCCTGATGATGTTGAACATGTCTTTAAGTGTTTCTCAGCCATTCAAGATTTCTCAGTTGAGAATTCTTTGTTTAGCTCTGTATCCTCCCCCCTCCTCTTTTTTTTTTTTTTTTTTGAGACAGGCTTTCTCTATATAGCCCTGGCTGTCCTGGAACTCACTCTGTAGACCAGGCTGGCCTCGAACTCAGAAATTGCCTGCTTCTGCCTCCCAAGTGCTGGGACTAAAGGCGTGTGCCACCACTGCCCTGCTTATTCTTTTTCTAGAATAATTCTAAGAATAACTTCTTTAAAAGCTTTCCGTACTCCATTTTTAATAGATTTCTTTGTGTAGACTTGACTGTCCTAGAACTAGCTTTGTACACCAGGCTGACCTCGAGCTCACTGAGATCTGCCTCCCACTGCCTCCTCCTGCCTCCTCAGTGCTGGGAGTAAAAGAGTGCACCACCACTTCCCAGCTCTAGCCTCTGTTTTGTTGTTGTTTTGTTTTGTTTTTCTGAGACAGGGTTTCTCTGTGTAGCCCTGGCTGTCTTGGAACTTCCTGTGTAGACCAGGCTGGCCTCGAACTCAGAAATCCGCCTGCCTCTGCCTCCCAAGTGCTGGGATTATAGGCGTGTGCCACCACCGCCCAGCCAAACTAAAATTAAGTGTACAGAATTAGCTTTTAGTTTGAAAATTGTGGGCTCAGCTAGCACAGTGTAAAAAATTAGAACCTCTTTCTGGAGGCATTGATGGAGATCTATCTTCATCTGGCTGACTGTGGTGATGCACATCTAATCTCAGCACTAAGAAGCCAGAGACAAGGCTGGAGAGATGGCTCAGCGGTTAAGAGCACTGACTGTTCTTCCAAAGGTCCTGAGTTCAGATCCCAGCAACCACATGGTGACTCACAACCATCTGTAATTATTTACACAGATCTGACGCTTTCTTCTGGTGTGTCTGAAAACAGCTACAGTGTACTCACATGAATAAAAGTAAGTAAAAAGTTAAAGGAATAGTCAGCACTGACACTGCCGTTCCTTCTGGCATATAGCCAGGGGATCCTGGAGGAAGCCAGGGACAGCTGGGGCTACATAGTGAGACCTGTTCCCCGCTCCCCTAAACTGTATGTGTGTATTGTCCTTTGTAGTTTTCTTTACAAAACTATGTGGTTTTGAGTTGTATATAGGTGATAGATCTTATCAGAACCATTGGGCTTTTCTGACAAGGACCTTAGTTGACAGTGAAGTTAATGGGGAAGAGAAACTTAGGGTAAATTTGTTGTTTTTTATTATGTTGTAAAAGATTTCTCTTTAATGTGAAATAGAATGGAGGAAATAAGTGTGTATAGATTCCTGAATGTTAACTGTGATTGGTTTGGTGAGCCCTGTGCTCTGAATGCTGTGTCTATTCCAAAATTCATGTGTTGAAACCTAAATTTTTTTTAAAGACTTATTTATTTATTTATTTATTTATTTATTTATTATAAGTACACTGTAGCTCTCTTCAGACAGTCCAGAAGAGGGCATCAGATCTCATTACGGATGGTTGTGAGCCACCGTGTAGTTGCTGGGATTTGAACTCAGGACCTTTGGAAGAGCAGTCAGTGCTCTTAACTGCTGAGCCATCTCTCCAGCCCAAAACCTAATTTTTGAGTGATGGCATTAAGGGCATAATCTTTGGAAGGTGGTCAGATTATGAAAATAGAATTGTCACAAATAAGGTGATGTGTTTTGAATGTTTGATCCTCTGCCTCTATTTCCCAAGAGCTAAGATTATAGGCTTGAAATACTTTGTAGAGATTAAAATGGTAAGTTAGGTGCACCTTTTGTTATTAATTCTGTTCAGTAGGTTAAAGACACTGAAGACATCCTATTACATTTTGGTTAGGTTTATAAAGGAATTTGGGCTACTACATGCCTTTTGACAATTGTTCCTTCCCTCTCTGCTGGAGGAGGTGAGGAGACTTGGAAACATAATGCCACTGAACCGATGAATGTTATGTTGCTGATAGCTTCAGAAATTATGAACCAGGAAAGTGATAAATCATGTGTTTGGCTTGAGAAACTGCTAGAAGCAAGTGAATAAACTTGTCCATTTTAAATAGTCATTTTGTTGTGTTGTAGAAGATAGGAGAAGCTAATGAAGGCTTCCTAAAGTCTTCATTAGTCTTTTTTTCAGTCATATTTTTAAAATTCTATTTTAGTATCTAAGCATACAGCAAATTTCCTGTGACTGTTAATTTAGTTATGTCTTTTTTGATTTATATTCTGTTCTTACAGGCAGTTTTCAAAGATACAATCTACGCTAGAAATTATTTTAAGTTAACTTTATAGTGGCATATTTGACTTGTTTCAGAATGGGAACTGTCACTCCTGTAGAAAAAGTAATACAACTTGAATGTTTCTCTATCTGTGCCCTAAAGTTTGCTATAACTATTTCATTCATTGACAAAGTAACTTGGTTTTCTGACACAAAGATCCCAGTCTATATTTTTTTCTTCACATTTTTATACACTAAATAGAATTTTGTAACAGGAACAAGGAAGCCAAAGTTGCTTTTAGATTAGCTCAGTTTTTTTTAAATATGATCCAGACAAGCTCAGAGGATGCTTGGGGACAGAAATAGAGACAGATGGATGCTGATGCTCTGTGAGGGTGGCATGGCTTCTTTTGATTACAGATACTTGTGGTCTGAGAGGTGAAGATACGGAGCCACATCCATTTACAGTCTACACCAACCATGTGTAGAGAGCCACTTTTAGTTTTCTAGTACAGAGTTTCCCAGTATATAGCATCCCTGGCAGCACTATCTTTGAACACTGAGGCCACATGCTATAGAAACTGCTATACTTTAATTCCTGCTTTGAATTACAGATGATTTGCTCTGAAATGTTAACTAGCGTGTACTACTAGTGGACCATTTTTACGCTTTTTCAAAAAACAAAAGCACATTTATTTATTTATTTCTAAGATTTATTTTTAGCTGGATACTGGTGGCGCTCACCTTTAATCCCAGAACTCAGGAGGCCCAAGCAGGCTGATCTCTGAGCTGCAGAATAACAAGGAATTGCAGAATAGCAAGGACTACACAGAGAAACCCTGTCTCAAAAAAACAAAAACAAAAACAAAAACCCCAAAAAACCAACAACAACAACAAAAAACCCAACAGCAAACAAATATTTACTTTTTTAGTTCTTATGTGCATGGACATTTTGCTTGTGTGTTTGTCTGTGTACCACTTGCATACTTGGTGCCCTTGGAAGCCAGAAGAGAGTATTGGGTCCCCTGGAACTGGAGTGACAGATTGTTGTCAGTTTTAGGTGCTGAGGATTGAATCTTAATGAATGCTAGTCAAGTACTCTACCAACTGAGCCCTACTTTATTTTATTTGTGTGAGTGTTTTGCCTGCATCTATCTTTGCACTACAGGTAAAAAGAAGATGTAGATTCTCTGAGACTGGAATTTCAGATGGTTGTGAGCAGTTGTATAAGGGTTTAAATTGAACTGGGGCCAAAAGAGCAGCCAATGCTTTTAACACCTGAGTCATCTCTTGGTTCCGACCCCCCACCTATTTTAACTTGGTACTGGGGATCAGAACGCAGGGCCTCATGCTTACACAGCAACTATTTTACCAACTGAGTCATCTCCCTAGCCATAATAGATAGCTTTCTTTATAAATGGATTTTTTAATTTTCAAATTGTGATTTTGCCCTTTCTATAAAAAACCTATGACCATGGGAAATGACTCAGTGGTTCAGGGCATTTGTTGCCTTTCCAGAAGATCCAGAGTCAATGCCTAGAACCTACATGGTGGTTTACAACTGTTCCAGGGATCTGATACCTGGCACCAGGTACATACATGGTGCACAGATACAACATACATACATACATACATACATACATACATACAAAACATCCATATACATAAAATGAAAAAATAGTTTAAAAAAATTATGAGAAAACTTTTAACTCTTTGTCTTTATCTTTCATTTTCTTTCCTACAGATAGCAAGGCTGTTGCCTTATTAAGTAGTATAATTCATTATGGAACTAATTAAGTATGGAAAAAGATTACCTTTTCATTAACCCCATAGAATATGCAATTTCTTCTAAAGATGGCCTAAATACTTTTCATTCTTGTGCTTGAGTGTTACCCCTAGCCCCCTTTTCTCTTGTTGGTCTTGGGTAAATCTTAGGTATTGAAAGGTTTGTGTCTTTGTTTTGATGAAGAAATAGGTTGCAATCCCTGCTCATCCCCCTTGTTCTTTAGTGCTACATTAATGGTGCCATATGGTATGGATCAGGTAGGAATTTGTTCTCTCCTGATGAGCCCACAGTTTACATGATTTTGTTCAGTGTCTATTCTGCTATTTGGTCTTGTATTTTTCCAAAGGGGTTGGACTGGAAATTTAAATATTTAGTTTAGCTCTAACTCAGCCTAGATATAATTCTGTATTGCTGTTTTTTGGTTTTTTGTTTGTTTGTTTCCGAGGCAGGGTCTTTCTTTGTAGCCCTGGCCTTGAACTCACAGAGATCTACCTGCCTCTGCCTCCCGAGTGCTGGAATTAAAGTCATGCACAACCACCACCCTAACAATTTAACTCTTCTTAATCTGACCTCTGCAATAGCACTCCTGTTTTGCAGAGTACCATTATCTTTAGTACTTAGATATCTAAGGTGTCATGATAGGGTTTGTAAAAGGAAATTACATGAGTTGTTAGGAACCTATGGAAAAAGAAAACCCAATCCAAATGATAATTTATTAATATGAATATTTCCTACTCATATATATGACATATTTTCAAAAAGTGGCTATGACAAGCAGGCTTCTTATAATATAGCTTTGACATTCTCTCGTGGTCCTTGAATCTAAACAGCCTTGTGACTTAGAGGTGACACAATTTTTTGTAACTGGATAGCAATGAAATGTAGATTTTATTTTTATGTTCCTTTATTTTAAAAAATTACTTTTACTATTTGTATGTGTATGGTGTATACACATGTGAGTACAGATACACTTACATGTTTGTGTACATCTAGAGGCCAGAGCTGGTCTCTTTCCACCTTTTTTGAGAGGGGGTCTTTCACTGTATACACATCTCAGGATTCCTGTCTTCATTTCCCACTTCTGCTCCTCAGTGCTGGGATTATAGGTGCATACTGTGAGTTCAATTTTTTTTTTATTCTCTCATTTTACGTCCCAACTGTAGTTTCCCCCTCCTCCCCTCCCTCCAGTCCCCCCCCCCAATCTTCCCATTTCCCCAGATTCACCCCACCTCTGTCTCCCCTCAAATAAGAGTGGGCCTCCAAGGAATATCAGTCAACCAAATAGCCAACCTCAGTAGGACCAGGCACATACCATCGCATCAAACAAGGTCAGGAAGAGGCAACTCCAGTAGAAGTATCTGCAAATAGGCAAAAGAGAGACAGCCCCGCTTCCACTGTTAGGAGTCCCCACAAGAACACCAAGATACTCAGCCATAATATACATGCAGAAGACCTAGGTCGGACCCTCTACAGGCTCCCTGATCTTTGCAAGCCCCTGTGAGTTCCAGTCAGTTGATCCTGTGAGTCCTTTTCTTGTAGCATCCGTGACCTCTCTGGTTCCTCCTATCCTTCTTCCTCCTGATGTTTGGCTGTGGGACTCTGCATCTCCTTCCATCAGTTGCTGGATAAAGTCTCTGATCTTTAATGAAAATTATGGTAGGTTCTCTCCATGGAATCTATGACAGTAACCCTAGTAAAGATTCCTAGTAATGAGGAACACAGCCTGAACCAGCCTCTTTTCTGTAATCAGGTAAGGCCTGAAGTGGAGGAACAGTTTGTACTGCAGAATGTTCTGGGATATTTAGCTTTTTAAAGTGAGTACTAGAGAATCTTATTTAGGTCCTTATGCTTGTGCAGCAAGCACTTTATTTACTGAAATATCTCCTAAGTTCCCCCCTAATTCCTTTCTTGAAACAGGTCTTCTTATAGTACAGGATCCTTTGCATTAGCTTCCAGAGTGCTGGGATTACTGGTGTCTTATCCCAGCTTCCTTCATATCTTTTGTCTAATATTTTCTTAGCATTGTTTATCTTTTAAAACTTCATTAAATTTCTTAACTTTGATTTCATCCATCCTGTCTTCTTTAGCTGAAACATGTTCTTGAACAGGAACCCCATCAAATTTTCTTTCTTCTATTAGCAGAAAATGAGCCTCTGTAGGCCTTCTTTTTCAAAATGTCAACTTTTCCATTAGGGAGTATTTTGTAATATCTATGAGCATCAAACATTTTAATAGAATTAAAATAAGATTTAGCTTTCAGGAGATTCTAGAGTTATTGAAAAAATTTTAGTTGGAAGGGACAGGGAAGAAAGTAAGAAGGGCAAACTGGTTGGGGTATAAATATGAAAGAAGAATAAATGAAAAAGGAGACAGCGTTACACTTATTACACTTTTTTCATTCTTTTTCCTCCCCCCCCCCTCCTTCTTTTTCTTCTTCTTTTTTTTTAAGACAAGGTTTCTCTGTGTAGCCCTGGCTGTCTGGAACTCACTCTGTAGACCAGGCTGGCCTCGAACTCAGAAATCCGCCTGCCTCTGCCTCCCAAGTGCTGGGATTAAAGGCGTGCGCCACCACTGCCCTGCTTATTCTTTTTCTAGAATAATTCTAAGAATAACTTCTTTAAAAGCCCAAACTTACCAAGCATATTTATTCCTTTCCTGCTTTTGGACGTATTCCTCAGGTCTCTTTCTGTTTGTTTTGACAGAATCTTGCTACTTAGTGCTGCCTGGTCTCAAACTTGCTCTGATACTCCTGCCTCTGGTTCTCTAGTGCTAAGATTACAGATGTGCATGTCTAGGCCAGGCTTTTCTTTCTCTGTTGATTTTTTTTAAAAAATTTTTTTTGTCATGTGAATTTCCGTTTTCTAAGATTCTTTCATGATAGTTTCTTCATCTGTATTCCTTTTGCACTTTTTATTTGTTATGTTCCTTATTATTTTGTATAAACTTGTGTTGTTATCCTGCATTTGAACTCCAGTGCCCTTCCTCTGGCAGACATGCCCAACCCACTGCTCAGGCTAGCTGTGCATGAATCCCATCACAAACCTGTAAATTTCCTGTAAAATTATGTGTTTTGTGGAAATAAAATCTTTTGGCAACTCTAATGTGAAGTGTTAAAGTATGAACTTTATTGGTTGGTTGGGAGAGGGGTGTTGGACATCAGTTCTTTAACTACTCCTTAGGTGGTTGTAGTTGTGTGGCAAGGAAAGAACTATTGAAATAGTTGTGATTATTTCGCAATGTGTGCATACCTGTAGAAAAGGGGAACTATAGACTAAAGAGATAAAGGCCTAACTGGCTGACTTGGAATAAGACCCAGATTATTGACATTTATCTTTGTAGCTCCCATAATTTGCCAGTTATGATTTGACAAAATTTTGTAGTATTTTTTATATATAGCTGTGCAGGCTGCTCTGAATGTATTTAGTTTACTTTTTTTTTTTTTTGGTCTTAAATAAGATTTCACTCTGGCCCAGGATGGCCTTGACCTCCTGATCCCTCTACCTGTATATCCCCAGTGCTGAGATGACAGGAATGCACTACCATGCCTGGCTTGAATAACTTTTGTAGCAGAACTTGCTTGACCACAAAATTGTGAAATGCCTTTAGGAACAGAAGCTAATAGTTGTGCAAGTAATTTTTTAACCAACAATAGAAGATTGCAGTACTATATTCTAATATAATATTCTAATTTATTTTCTTGTAGCAAAGTTTTCTCTAATTACTATAATGAGATGAGCTTTGTTCTATGTTCTGTTTTCACATCTAAAAACAAAATACTGAGTTGGTATATTGTATACATTAGTAAATTCGATTTCTGATGAACTACATTTTGGTAACTATTTGAATTATCATATTGGTTTTTTTTCTTTTTTTAATCATTGCTCCTCACGTTGTTGAACCTGGAACCCTCCCTGCATATGACAAACATTTACTGAGTGATTAGCTGTGTGCAAAGCCCTTTCCATCTTTATCTTGCTGGCCATTTCTACCTTGGGACTTCTTATCAGAAACTTCTTTCTGGCCTTTGGAGAACATGTTTTTAGGTTTTCATTACCAGTTTTCTTTGCCATTCTTTTCATAACCTCCTTTTTAGACAGTGTAAATTTTGGTTTCTTTCAGTTTTATGTTTTTTACCCAGTGTTTTAGTTATCTTTATGCCAAGGACTCCCAACAAACCTTTCTAAGCTTTATACTCAAGAAATTAAAAAGCTAATGTAATTTCTCAAAGTTACCATATGTCTTTCATAGAGTCGCCTTTTATTTTGACTTACTCCTTTTGCCTTCCTTCAAGTTTTCAAGGATGGAAACGTAGTATTGTTGCTCTAGACTGCTTCTTTCTATTCTCTGAACAGATTTGAGGTCTGCTGACTCTTCTGTTTCCTCTTCTAATTAATAGTGGTCTGCTTTTTGCTCTCTGCACTGTTTTAGAGGGAAGGTTCTGCACTTCATGTCTTGTTTCCAGTTGGCTTAGAGTTTACGTCAGTTGTATTCCTCCCTCTTGGTAAAGTAACTGTAATTTGATCCTCACAGTTGTAGACATCATCTCCTGCCTTCTTTTTGCACCTGCCTCCTTCCTCCTTCCTCTGCCCTCTTTTCTTCTTCCTCCTCTTCCTCTTCTTCCCTTCTCCTCCCTCTTCATCCTTCTTCAGGTATAATTCCACACATTAATGTAAAATGTTCCCTCTGTTTGGCATGCTCTTGACCCTTTTACATGGCTTCACCTTTAAAAGATAATGTAATCCTCTTCTGCATCCAGAAGTCTTTGTTTCTTCCAACTCGAGCCAAAGGCAACCATTTTTGTATCTTCATTGGAATTGTTGCTCATTTCTCTTTTAATTAATTAATTTTATTGCCACTGTTTGTGTGCTCCTTGATTTTTTGTCAGCTTGATTCAAACTAGGGTCATCTAGGAAGAGGAAATTAACTTGAGAAAGTTCTTCCATTAGATTGTCCTTTGGGCAAGCCTGTAGGGAATTTTCTTGATTAAAGATTGATATGGAGGGCCCAGCAAACTAACTGGGTGTTGTTACTGTGGGCAGGTAGTCCTGAGTTTTATTAAAAACTGAGCAACCCATGGCTGGCAAGCCAGTAAGCTGAGTTCTTCTGCCTCAGTTCTTGCCCCCAAAGTTTCCTGCCTTGAGTTCCTGTCCTGGCCTCCTTTGATGATCCAGTGTAAACCAGATTAAACCCCTTCTCCATGTTTCTTTTGGCCATGGTATTTTATCACAGTAAGAAAAACCAAACAAAGACAGTGCCAGTGCATGATATGTGTTGGCGTACAGCCTGTGCCTCATATCTTGTGTCAAGGTCAGAGGACAGCCTTGTGGAGTTGAGTTTTCTACTTTCACCTTTATTTGAGTTATTGAAGAGATCTAACTAAGGTTACCAGGCTTTCTTTGTTTAGATTGGTTATTGTATAAAGTGAAATATGTCAGTGGGCGGTGGTGGCGGCACACACCTTTAATCCCAGCACTTGGGAGGCAGAGGCAGGCAGATTTCTGAGTTCAAGGCCAGCCTGGTCTACGGAGTGAGTTCCAGGACAGCTAGGGCTACACAGAGAAACCCTGTCCTGTCTTGAAAAAAAAAAAAAGGTTCATAGTAATGAATAGAAGATGCTCAGCTGTTTTTCCTCTCAAAAGACAAAAAAAAAAAAGGAAAAAAAAGAAAGAAAGATATTTTAAATGCCTAAAGTAATAGGATACATAAATTAGATAAGTAGATAGAAATGTATGTACATGGAGTATATGCTTATTTGTATTTAGGAGTGCTTACCTCTGTGTGTTCCAGAGAAGAGTGACAAATGTCCTTTTCTCTCTCTTCCTACTTTCTTTCTTTTCTTTCTTTCTTTCTTTCTTTCTTTTTTTTTTTTTTTTTTTTTTTGGTTTTTTTTCGAGACAGGGTTTCTCAGTATAGCCCTGGCTGTCCTGGAACTCACTCTGTAGACCAGGCTGCCTCGAACTCAGAAATCCACCTGCCTCTGCCTCCCAAGTGCTGGGATTAAACGCGTGCGCCACCACTGCCCGGCTTTCTTCCTACTTTCGTATTTTGCTATGGGATTTCACTGAACCTGGACCCCACATTTTTCTGGCCAGCAAGCCACAGTGGTCCTCTTGTTCTATCCTCCACAGTACTGGGGTTAGAAAAGTGTTTGCATTTAAGTGCTGGGGTCTGAGGTTCCTTTTGATTGTTTGGCAATGCTCTTAACTTTTTAGCCTGGTTCTGAATAAATACTTATTATATATACTTATAAGTAATATAATTACTTATATATTATAATTAATATATAATGTATTTATAATTAGATTAAGATAGTTTTTAAAATTTAAAACTATTATGTGTGTGGGTTTGTGCATAGAGTATGGGTGTCCAAGATCAAGTGTATTGGCTTTCTCTCCAGAGCTAAAATTACAGATGGTTGTGAGTCATCTGACAAGGCACTAGGAACCTTTATTTGTTCTTAACCATTGAGCCATCTTTCCATCCCTCCAGTTTTAAATTATTAGTATCATCTGTTTATAATTTTTCGTGTATGTGTGAAATAGCAAAAATCTAAATTGGAGACTGTTCAAAATAACGTACTTTTCTTACAAAGGAAATTCGTATGTTAACGCCCAAATGCATTGATACCAGAATCTAATGCCATTTAGCCTGTCTGTTTGAAATTCTCTGGCCTAAAGTTTCTATGCATATTTTAAAGTTTCGCCTTCTTATTTAAAATAAAATGTTATGTGTATGAGTATCCTCTGGGACTGGAATTATAGGTAATTATATGGGCCACCTTGTGGTAGCTGAGAATTGAACTCAGGACCTATGGAAGAGTAGACAGTGCTCTTAAGCTCTGAGCCCCCTCTCTTTTGTTTTTTGTTTTTTATTTTTATTGTTTTTTTGTTTTGTTTTGTTTTTGAGGTAGATTTTTTCTATGTAGTTCTAGCTTTCTGAAACTCACTCTGTTGACCAGACTGGCTTCAGACTCAGATTCCCTTGCCTCTGGTATTAAAGGTCTATGCCCTATGCCTACTTCTGATGGCTTCTCCCCCACCCCACCTCCCCCAGCCCTTTTTTTTTTTTTTTTTTTTTTTTAAATAAAAGACATTCTATGTAGCTCAAGTTGACCTTAGACTCCATTCTTTTCTCAGCCTCCAAGTACTGGGATTATAGGTGTGTGCCCTCATCTGTGAGGAGCTGGGTTTTGAAAGCCTCTTTTCTTTCTGGTTTCTTAGCCATCTTCTCTTTCTGATTTGTAGTTACAGATGTTGAGCTGAAACGACTCAAAGATGCCTTCAAGAGGACCTGTGGACTCTCCTATTACATGAGTCAGCACTGCTTCATTAGAGAAGTGCTCGGGGATGGAGTGCCTCCTAAAGTTGCTGAGGTAATACCTCCCAAAGTTGCTGTGTTTCTTTCATAGTTGTCTACCAGCTTAAATTTAACTTTTTTTTTTTAAATTTCAAGTTATTTAAATTCTTTTCTGATATTAAATACTTTGTTTTGAGATAGGGTCTGTTGTAGCTCAGACTGGCTTCCAACTCATCGTGTAGCTGAGGCTTGTCTTGAACTTCTTTCGCTCATGCTTTCTTCTCCTGAGAGCTGGCTTTCTTGGTGTAGGCTGTCCTCCCTGTGCTCTTCTCTCTTTTGTTTCTAAAATTCTCCAGGAGTCTCCTCTTAAAAGATTTCATCTTCCTTACAATTACTTTTCTTGCTTAATAGGTAAGCAACAAAGTCCTGGTTTAGATGAGTTTTATTCTTGGAAGTTGAATGGGAACCCTCTCTACAGCCACACTTTTGGTTTTTGGTGCCTTGGGAACTGATGAATAACTATATTAACTGTTTATATGATTGTCTCCTTATTTTAAATATCATCTGGCACATTTAATTTTTATGTTGTATGTTTTACAAATTTTGTATTGAATAAAGTTGAATCCTTAAATCTTGTAAATGAAATAATTGCTTATTAGAACTTATTTAATTCTTATTTAAATTGTAAAATGTTAAATAAAAATAAAATATGCTGCTGGGTAGTGGTGGCACATGCCTTTATTCCCAGCATTAAGGAGGCAGAGGCAGGCAGATCTCTGCAAGTTTGAGATCAGCCTGGTCTGCAGAGTTAGTTCCAGGACAGCCAGGGCTATGTGAAAAAACCCTGTCTAGAAAACAAACAAGCAAACAAACAAGATAAGCTTGTAAACATTCTCTTTGTAAATAATCTTATTTTTGTTGAGGATATATGTTGTTTTACATCGCTTTAGATTTTTGTTTGTTTGCATCTCTTTACATTGTTTATTGGGGTCTGCTTTTGTATGGGTTCCTGTAACTCATATTCTTGCTTTCCCTTTGTAAGTTTGTCTTGAATACTGGTATAGTACAAAAATGTTAACAAGTAATTTAATACTATGGTATGGCCTGCCAATTAGAAAAAGGAACATAGCCAGGTGTGGTGGTGCATGTCTTTAATCCTAGTACTTGAGAGGCAGAGGCAAGTGAATCTTTTGACAAGGACAGGCAGGCCTACACAGTGAGACCTTGTCTCAAAAAATAAAACAAACTAATGAAGGAACTTAAAAGTTCATAGTAGCTGGGCAGTGGTGGTGCACGCCTTTAGTCCCAGCACTTGGGAGGCAGGGGCAGGCGGATTTCTGAGTTCGAGGCCAGCCTGGTCTACAGAGTGAGTTCCAGGACAGCCAGGACTATACAGAGAAACCCTGTCTTGAAAAAAACAAACAAACAAAAAAAGTTCATAGTAATGAATAGAAAATGCTCAGCTGTTTTTCCTCTCAGCTCTTTTGCTTAAACAGAACTGTTTCATGGCACTGGAAGAAATTTAGGTCACATTATTTGATCTCTTTAGCTTGAGTATAAACATCTATCTGTACATACACAAAAGCAGATTCCTGTCCATTTTTAAATTGGGCTGTCTTTATTGGAGTGTAAGACTAAATATAGGCCCTTTTATAAGATATATTAATTGCAAACATTTTTTCCCATTCTCTAGGTGGTTTCTCATTCTCTCCATGGTGTTTTTAATCACAAAACTTAAAATTAATGAAGTCTATATATCACTTGTACTGTTTCTTTTTTGTTTAAGAAACCATTGCTTTACCTAAGGTTCCTGTATTCCATAAGCATTTTATAGTGTTAACTTTCATCATTTAGTATTAACTTTTGTATATTGTGTGTTAGGTCCAAGTTCATTGTTACACATGCAGATGTGCAGTATCAGGACTGCTTGTTGAATATTCTTTCTTCATTGAATTGTTCTGATAGGGCAGGTGAGATGGTTCAGCAGCTAACCTAACTTGAGTTGTCCTGATACTTGGTGACTATCAGTGGACTGAAAGTTGAAAGTATAAACTAAAACCTTTATGAATTGTAGCTCATTTACTTTTTTTTAAATCAGTATCACATTCTTTCCCTGTCCCCACATGACAACCAGAAATAGCCACTACACCACACAATCTTGTTAACTGTAATTTTTTATGTTTAAAATCAGAAGGAAAGCATCATTATTTCAGCTCTATTCTTGTAATTAAAAATGGTTTTGCCTATTCTGGATCCCTTGCATTTCCATAAGAATTTTAGGATCAGCTCACAGTTTCTGCAAAAGGGAAAAAAAAGGGCTACTGACTTAATAGGAATTATATTGAATCTGTAGATTCATTTGGAAGAATTATCATTTAAACAATTATGTATTTTGATCGAGGAAATTAGACTCTTGAATGGCATTTTATAATTTTATAATTTTTGTTTGTTTTTTCTCTTTCTCTCTTTCTTTCCTTCCTTCTTTCTTTCTTTCTTTTTTGTTTGTTTGTTTGTTTGTTTTTTCGAGACAGGGTTTCTCTGTATAGCCCTGGCTGTCCTGGAACTCACTTTGTAGACCAGGTTGGCATGGAACTCAGAAATCCGCCTGCCTCTGCCTCCCAAGTGCTGGGATCAAAAGGTGTGCGCCACCACTGCCCAGCGCCTGAAGGAATTTTTAAAATCTGTTTTTTTTTTACTGTAGGGTATGTGTGTGTGTCTTTGTATGTCTGTGTGTGTGTGTGTGTGTGTGTATGTGCGTGTGTGTGTGTGTGTGTGTGTGTGTGTGTGTGTTATAGAGATCACAGGACAGTGTTCAGTAGCTGGTTTTTCTTCCATGTTGTTCCCAGAAAATGAGTTCAGTTTGTCACTCCTGGCAGCAGGTGCCTCTATCTGTTGAACCATCCATTTTAATATTATTTTGTAGTTGGCAGTACTGAAAAGATTAATACTGGCTTAAATTATTTTATGAGTGGATAGAAAACTTCTATTTCAGCTCTGAATAGTAATTTCAAATTTGAAAATTTTTATTTAAGAATAATACCTTAATTTCCCTCCTTTTTCTCTTTTCTTTTATCTTCTATTCTCTTTCCCATGTATCTGTCTGGAACTTGCTGAGTAGCTCAGACTGTTCTTGAACTCACTCTGCCTGTTTCAGTCTCCCCAGTGCTGGGGATCATAGCTGTCAGTCACCGTGCCCAGGTAATAACAACAGTGCTTTAAACAGCTAAATGCCGCTTAGGCCTGTAGACATTAGGCCTTCTCACTTTAAAGAAGCAGGATGGTGGTTATTACAATAGCTTAAATTCATCTTATAAAATAGTAGATCTATTGTATATTCTGTGGTCAGTTTACTTGTCTTACTCTTGAACTATTTCCCGTAGCCATAGACTACAGGGATACAGACCCGCACTACCATGCCAAATTTTCAGAAGTCTTTTTTATTTATGTCCTTATTTTTTATATGTATGAGTGGTCTGTTCACATGAGTGACTCAGGTTGAGTATAGCATTCCTATACTTACCCTCAAACTTAATTAGTTTATACTGTAGTGTCAGGAGCCATCTAGAAGAGGCTAAAGGCGTGCAAAGGGGTTTTCTGAAGATGGCCCACTGCTTTTTGCATGGCTGCAATGGGTGAGCTCTGAATTGTAGGACCTGCAGAGATTTTTATCCTAGGATTGCTTATTGCTCCTGATATGCCTTTCCTGTCACTATTACATAGAAAATGATTCCTGTGTATTAGCTTACCCTATTGGGCAGATTTTCTTCAGATCAACGAAGATATACTCTCATGCTGTGTAGACAAATTGTTGATTCCAAAATTCCTAATAATGATTCTATAGAATTTCTAAACTTATACAAGTAATTTTGAGGCTTCTATAGTATGAAAGCTGCAATTAGAGCTGTGTAAACCTTCATGTGTCATGGCTAATTGCACTAGGATGAGAAAACAGGCTGGGAACAATTGACAGTCTGGGAAACATTCTTTCTAGGTTAGCTGTGAGGTCACTGTCTAGTAACTGAAGATCATAAACTGGGAATGGACAATAAATGGAAAATAAAATATTGATTGATTTATATATACAAAACTTCCAAACTAATGAGACACCAGGAAGATGATCTGTCTCTTGGCAAAATCGTGCTCACTTATGACATAGAATTATTACTATTTTTTTTTAAATTTTTTTATTTTTTGTTTTTTTTCGAGACAGAGTTTCTCTGTGTAGCCCTAGCTGTCCTGGAACTCACTCTGTAGACCAGGCTGGCCTTGAACTCAGAAATCCACCTGCCTCTGCCTCCCAAGTGCTGGGATTAAAGGCGTGTGCCACCACTGCCTGGCTGACAGAATTATTGTTTTAAATTTTTAATGAATTTATGGAGCTAATAATAGATAATGAATACTTAGTCAGGTAGTAGTCTTAATGGAAACATATGTAAACATTTCTGCTGTAACTCCTTATTGATTTATGACTTGAATTAATATCTTTAGCTTGCTATGAACTTACAGAATGTAAACCTGCTTGGAAAACTATGTGATCAATTATCCTGAGAAAGCAAAAGAGTTAATTAAGTATGAGACCTAAGAATGACAATAATGGAAAAGCATTTCTTTCTTTCAGCAATAAAGGTTGGAGCTTCTTTTTTTTCTTTTGCTTCATTCTGAATGAGTTG
The DNA here is from genome assembly GCA_019843815.1 of Montemys delectorum. Taxonomy (NCBI): domain Eukaryota; kingdom Metazoa; phylum Chordata; class Mammalia; order Rodentia; family Muridae; genus Montemys; species Montemys delectorum. The sequence goes on along the minus strand of JADRCD010169284.1, from coordinate 7,261 downwards.
AGTTTTTCTTTCTGTTTGTGTGACTTTCTTTTCCTTTTTCTCTGCCTCACAAAAAAACTAATGAAACTTTGAGCCTCTAGCTGATCAGTTAGGGGCTCCCAATAACAGAACAAAGAGACCGAATGAGCTAATTCCTTTTCTTTTCTTTTTTCTTATTAATACAGTATTTATTTGTCTTCTCTCTGTCAAACCCTGAGCCAAGCACTTTACCCAGACTTCTTGGGGAGGTACAGGAAAAGGAACATACAGGGCAGACGAGACATGAAAGAACTATGGGAGGCAGAAGTGGAGACAGCTGCTTCGCATGGTGAAGAGGATGAGAAAGGCCACCATTAGGCCTCTGCCGGGGCAAAGCCCAGAATCAAGTTTGAGAAAGGTTGCTTCAGAGAAGGGCTCCTGGCATAGCCAATAATGAGACTCCCAAAACAGTCCCAGTCCCTGCCCCAGAGCCAGCCACCCCAACTGTAGCAGCCTCAGCTCCAATAAACTTGGCAGCTATGTCGATGTCCCTTGAAATGGTGCTGGTTTGGAAGCTGTGGCTAAGGATTAGTGAGGTCAGAGTCCCCTGGACCGCCAAGCTGCTGAGGCTCTCATCTGTTGGCATCTGTGGTGGCTTCAACTACACTGCAGACAGTGGACAACTCAACAGCTGAGAGGTGCTCCTGGTCTGGGACAGGGTAGAGACGAACTTGGAGCAGGCATACATTTTCAGGGCTGAGGGGCCAAGGATGAGAGCTGTTCCCAGGGTAGATATGAAAGCTAATTCCTTTTCTTAATCTCCTGCTGCTGAACAGCAGGAGTTAATTATCAAAAGCCAGCAGCTTCTTGCCTTAGAATAGCAAAGAGTTAAAGGTAAATATTACCAAAAATAAACAACTTTTATTTTCGTAAAACTAAGTTTTGCTCCTGAAAACGGCTGACGCTACCCATCGGTACTTTCCTCAGTATCTAGCGCTGGGCTGGTTCCTGGCAATGTAGGTGAAAATACACACACACATTTGTAGTAGTATGCTTTTAAATCATCTTATTATCGCTAATTACTTAGTATTTTGTCACATTACAATTCAAGTAGAAATTTGGGGCTAGCCAGGGGAAATCTCATTATAAATGACTAAAAAAATGTTTTCTGTATTTTAGTCATTTTAATAAATGACTGGTTAGTATGCTTGTAAGTTGGGAATGGTTTGTTTATTTAAAATAACTAGAATGATTTGTGAATTACTTGGATTAAAGCTTAGTTTTGCTCTTCAGTTAGTCTGAATTATCTAGGCAATTTCAATCTAAATTATCTAGGTAAATTCCATGAGTCCATAGATTTGGACAGGATGAAACTCACATGCAGTCACTTCTTTATAAGGGACTACTGAATTTCAAGAGGTAAGAGAAAAATACCATGCAGAGTATTCTGTTTCTGTATTTGAAAACTAAGAAAATACATTTTTCCTTTACAAAGCAAAGTATAGACTTACAACAATTTGATTGACATTTATAGCATGATGTTATTTAATAAATGTAGAAATTATTCTCCTGTCTAATTTTAAATTCCCCAAAGTAATACTCATATAGCCAGGTTTTTTTTTTTCCTGTTTGCATACTTCTTTCTTGAAATATAACTATCAAGATTAGACACTGGAGAAATGGCTCAGTGTTTAAGAGTGCTTTTGCTCTTCCAGAAGACCTGAGTTCACTTCCCAACATCCATCTCTCATAGCTGCCTTTATCTCCAGCTCCAGGGGATCCAACTCCCATTATGGCTTCCATAGGCACTCATATACACATGGCGCACGCACACATATAGACACATCTTTTTTTAAAAATCAGATACTATGAAAAAAATTTTTGAGTTTAGTAAATATAGGCATAATTTTTTTGCAACCTACTTTTAATAAGGGTTTAACTTTACCTCTAGCCACCACTCAGCAGAGGTAGTAGAAAAGTTATTAGGATGTGGGGGAAGTAGACCTGTTCAGCAATAGTTCTTTGGCAGCAGTTCACTCTCATAGCAAAACACCAAATACGATTCTGCAACTGCTGAATCCAGTCCTCGAGGCAGGCAGACACCAGCCATGAACTGGCAACTACAGTATAGTTCTTAAGAAGCTTCCAGGCTAGCCATTTTTCCTGAGGTGAGGCCACAGAAGCTAGCTGCAAGCTGCTACAGGAACTTTGAGAGCAGTTCTTGAACAAGTTCCTTTGAGGTGATGTTATCACAGCTTGAGCTCAACAGTGATGTAAGGCCATACATGCATGTCTTTGGGGAAGAATAGAGAGGCGGAATAAACCAACCCAAAACTCAGTACTTGTCTCCCACTGTCTGTGGGGTCATATTTACACTCCTTCATCCCGGGTCCTTTCACATGTTTGCTGTATCAAAACATAAACATTCTTTCACCTGTTTGCTTTAGCAAGATATCCTTTCATCTGTGTGCCTCAGCAAAACATCATTTGACAAAGCTTCCGAAAGAAACTAAGTTTCCACCCCAAGTCTTTTTGTTTTCCACTTACTTACCCGTTTACCTACATCCTAGTTGAAGTCCCCTCCCTCCTCACCTCCCAGTGCCTCCCTTACAAATCCCCCCCACTTCTCTTCAGAGAAGAAGAAGCCCCTCCATCGGTACCTAAGACATCAAGTTGCAGCAGCACTAAGGGCATCTTTTCCCACTGAGGCCTGACCAAGCAGTCCAGATGGGAGAAAGTGATCCAGTGGAAGTCAACAGAATCAGAGCCAAGCCCCTGCTCTAATTGTTAGGGGACCCACATGAAGACCAAGCTGCTTATCTGCTACAAATGTGTAGGGGGCCTAAGTCTAGCACCAGCATGCTCTTTGATTGGTGGTTCAGTTTCTCTGAGCCCCATGGGCCCAGGTTAGTTTTGTCTGTAGGTCTCGTGGTGTCCTTGACCCCTCCAGCTTTCTCAATCCATCCCATCCTCAATTCTTTCACAAAACTCTCTGAGCTCCACCTGATGTTTGGCTGTCTGTGTTTGCATGTGTTTCCATTCGATGCTGGATGTAGCCTCACAGGAGACAGTTATGTTAGACTCCTGTCTGCAAGCATAGCAAATTAATATGAATAGTATCGGGGTTGGCTCTCTCCCATGGCATGGATCTCAGATTGGGCCAGTCTTGGTTGGCTGTTCCCTCAATCTCTGCACATCTTCTAGGCAGGACAGGTTTTGGATTTAAGGTTCTGTGGGTGGATTGATGTACCCCTCCCTCCACTGGAAGTCCTGCCTGGTTACAGGAGGTGGCCACTTCAGTTTTTGTATCCCCTTCTTGATTGGAAATGGAAAGTTGTGTCTGCTTCCCCATCTCAGTGCTGGGACCCTCATCTGGTTTTGGATGCCTTTGAGTCTTTAAGTTTATATGCACATGTGTATGGGGGTAGGGGTGGGGAAGGTCCTATGGGTACCTTTTAGCCAACTGCCAAAGTCTTTGAGTTCATATGTACATCAATTCTGTTTTCTCTGCCAGACACTGTGGTTTGTTTTTTTTTTTAAATCATCCATCTCCTCTGTCTATTACAATCTTTCCAGCCTCCTTTTTTGCAGACTTCTTTGAGTCTTGGGGGAAGAGTTTTGATAATGACATCCCATTTAGGACTAAGTGTTAGGAGATCTCTCAATTGCTGCACATTGTCCAATTGTGAGTTTCGGTGTACTGCAGTAGGAAGTTTCTCTGATGATGACTCAGTAAGACAGTGATCCTAGGTGTATAGCAGAGTATCCATAGGTGTCATTGTTATGTACCTTTAGTACAGAAATAGGATTTGGTTTTCCCCTGGGTCCAGGACCTATCTAGTTTCAGATTACTGTCACCTGAGCAGTGCCAGACATTGTTTCCATCCGTAGTGGCCCTTAGATCCAATCAGATAGTGGTTGGTACTCCCACAGTGTTTGGGCCAGTGTTACTCCACCCATCACTCCATACATGGAGGATTTGTTGCACAGTTGGTATTACCTTTCTGCTCTGGAGAACTCTTGTCAGTAGGGGTAAAGACTCTAGTTAGGCACCATCTCAACTTCTTAATGTAAGTGTCGTCTTCAGTAACAGGGCCTTGCCATCAGTTTGAGGACAGTAGCCAATACTAGCCTTGGCAATCACCTAAGTTGTTTTCGGGGGTTTCTATGGGTACCATTTGGCCAACAACTCAACCAGATGTAACCCATTCTGAGAACTTGGTGGTGAGAAATGTCTGGTTGGGGCTTTGTCATCCTGTTATTTGCTGGTTCCATTTAGATTTCTTTCATAAATGTTTTCTCATAATTTAATTCATTTTGTACCTTCTATGATCCTTACATATGCAAGTTATTTCTTTGTGAAATATTAGTCTTTCAGGCCATAACAACAACAAAACAACAACAACAACAACAACCCAAAATAGAGAGCAGCCTCTTTGTATTAGTGCTATTGTCAATAAAATTCAGAGCCTTTCTGAAAAACAAAACTCTAACCAAACGGTCAAGACTCCAATTTTTATGTTAAACTATAATATTTCAATTCTGTTTATGAGTCCATAATCAGAAATTTTGTTTTGATTTGAAGGTAGTATTATAAAATTCTTTGGAATTTGAAATTAACAATATCCCAAGAACCTATTATTTTCTTTCCTAATTGAACTATGATGCTTTTATTGCTTTTTATGAATCCATAGGTAAGGCATGATTTTTGATAAAGTATTCCTTATTTAAAATGTACAAGGATAAGAGAGATGGTAAGAAAGCTTGATGTGCAAGCACAAGGACCAGAGTTCAAACCCCAGTGCCATGTTTTTTTATTTTGTTTTTTGTTTTTTTCCTTGAGGGAAAAAAAAAAGGCAGACATGGCAGCATATGAGCCTTCGGGGAGGAGAGAAAAGAAGGTGATTTCTGGCCATCAGCCTAGCTCCTGGTTCAGTGAGAGACCCTTCTTCAGGGAAAAAAAGCAGCAGAACATGCCACCTAATGTCTCCCTCTAGTCTTTGCACAGATTTACACATACTTATATCAAGCACAAAAATATCAAAATTATGAAGGTTTTAAAAGTTTTTTTTCTGGAGCTGGAGAGATGGCTCAGTGGGTAAGAGCACTGACCACTCTTCTGAAGGTTCTGAGTTCAAATCCCAGCAGCCACATGGTGGCTCACAACCATCTGTAATGAGATCTGAAGCCCTCTTCTGGTGTGTCTGAAAATAGCTACAGTGTACTTATATATATATAATACATAAATATATTCTTTAAAAAAAATTTTTTTTCTTTCAGAAACAGGGTTTCTCTTTGTATCCCTTGCTGACCTAGAACTCACTCCATAGACCAGGCTAGCCTCAACTCAGAGATCTACCTGCCTCTGCTGCTTGAGTGCTGGGACCAAGGGTATGTGAAACCACTGCCCAGTTAGGTTTTTACAGTTCTTACTAGTACTCTAGTTGTGTGTGTGTCTATGCGTGTGTGTGTGTGTTTCTAAGACAAGGCCTCTCTACATAGATCTGACTGGCTAAGTACTCAGGCCAAGTCCTGGTCACCCTTAAACTCACAAAGATCCTCAGCATTATCAAATACAACAAAACTTTAAAAATGAGTAATTTCTACCATATTCCCATAATTTTTAAAGAAATCCTTAAGTTTTGATTTGTCTGTCTCATGAGGCAGGTTGCCAATGAAGGATCTCTTACAGTTCTTCAGGATCCAATATCACCTTTCCCCTCAGCCTCATGGATTGGTATGGTCCCCTTGGAGATGACTATTTATTTATTGCTCTTGCACTGTTTTGATGTCTCTGAGGCCTCTGCAGTGGAATCTGAGTTTCATGCTTAGATTCTGTGCTGCTCTAAAAAGTACTAGGTGGGAACCCATTCACCTAACAATTCTACTGGAACAAAGGCTGAAAGGCTCTTAATGGTCACAGAGGGAGGCCCAAGATGTTCTCAAGTCTTCATGTACTGCCTGAGCCACCTTTCTTGGTGCTGGGGAATAACTGGTAGGGAATACTTTCTAATGGTCAGAGAGTGTGTGTGTGTGTGTGTGTGTGTGTGTGTGTGTGTGGTTTGTTTTTGTTTTTTGTTTTTCAGATAGGGTTTTCCAGGCTGGCCTCAAATGCAAAGATTCCCCCTGCCTCTGCCACCAAGTGCTGGGATTAAAGGTGTGTGCCACTACCACCCTGTTGACTGTTATGTTTTTCTCTTTTTTAATTTCTTTTATTTTTTTTGAAATTATAATATAGTCACATAAATTCCATTTCCTTTCCTCCCTCTAAATCCTGTTTATGAACTTCTCTGTGTCCACAGACTACCCCTGCTAGCTTTCAGTTTTAATCTAGTCCCTTATAGATACAAAGAGTTCTTTTCATAACATCTTTGCACTTTGTCACAGATTCCCACCATTCAGCAGAGGACTAGGCTTCTTCATGAGCATTGTTCTGCTTAATTTAACCTGAGTGAGGGAAAAATAAGCCTTGCGTATGAAGGATGGCAGGAACACCTCACATAAAACAACTCTTGTCTGCTTGAAGCTTAGTATTGGTTAGATATTTCCTAAAAAATTATTTCTTCATTAGAGAAATTTGGATTTGGCTGATAGGTTATTTTTCCGACAGCGCTGGTGAAATGAGCCAATTCAAACCAGATTAGATTGTATTAAAGGCAGGTTTATTGGGAAGCTGTTTTTGGGCTGGCGAGTTCACTGGCCCCAAGGATTGAGGTGAGTGGGGAGAGAGAGAAAGAAAGAGAGAAAAGGCATGTTCACAGAGAAGAGGGGAAGGGTGGGGGGAGGGAGAGTGCGCAAACGCAAAATGTCTGGATTATATAGGGAAGAACCTCTAGGGGAAGGGTAGCCCAATCCTTGGGCTGGAAAGTTCAGGACTGGGGGCAGGGTATGCCAGATAGAGACTAAGGGCTTCTGGGAGAACCTGGAAGCCAGGTCTGCCTTGGTATATAAAATATACACCTCAGTCCCTTGTCTCCCAAACACTGCCAAATTTGCTGTGAGAAATTGAATTTAATAGATTAATATTTGCAAAATATTGTCTAGAAAAAGCTTTTATAGATAAAAATGAATGGATGGATCACATGTTCACTAAAAATTCAAATGGAAAAGCATGCTTTTGAAAATTATATAAAGTTTTTTTATTTTTTTATTTTTAATTTTTTTATTAGATATTTTCTTTATTTACATGTAAATTTTCCCTTTCCCAGGTTCCCCTCCAAAAAAACAAACAAACAAAAACAACAAGAACAAACCCCTTTTGCCTCCCCCCTCCCCATGCCTGCCACCCCACCCTCTCCCACTT
>JADRCD010169283.1:2358-26923 GCA_019843815.1 Montemys delectorum | reverse complement strand
GGGGGAGCAGAAACAGACATGGGGGGGCAGAAACAGACATGGGGGAGCAGAAACAGACATGGGGGGGGCAGAAACAGACATGGGGGGTGTTTGAGAGGGACACTGCTTACTAGGTTGCCTCCATGGCTTTGTTCAACTGCCTTCTTATGCAGCCCACTGGCAGGCATAGCACTTCCCCCAGTGGGCTGGGCCCTCCTACATCAGCTAGCAATTAAGAAAATGTCCCACAGGTCCAATCCGAGGGAGTCGAGTTTTCAATTGAGATTCCATCTCCCCATGCATGTCTAGGTTTGTGTCAAGTTCACAAAAAAAAAAAAAAAAAAAAAAAAAACCAAAACAAAAAACAAAAAACAAAAAAATCAAAAAGCGATCCTTGACATCTAGCATACGTAAGGCCCCATGTTCAATTCTTTTGCTGCCAAGCAAAAAATAAAAAATAGAAAAGAAAACCATAATGCTATGAACAGAACAGAAACATGCACAGGTTTTGGTGGGAATGTGTTTTTAACTCTCTTGGGGCTGCCTAAAGGAATCACTGGATCATGCGGTCTGTGAGGCACTTTTTTCGTTGCCATGATCAAATACTTAAGAGAAGCATAGTAAGGGAGGTCGGGCTTACAGGCAAGGAGATGAGCCTATTGGCCTCCTCCTCAGCTCTATACCTGGCATCAAGGGTTCACAGGGCTCCGAACATCTTGGGTGGCCTCCCTGATGTTCCCAGCACTGCACGTAACACAAATAGCCTCTCTCTTGATCCAGCCCTCCTCGTGTCTGCATGATCTTCCTGATATGAACAAAGATGTTCTAAGGATACAGACACCCTTTCCCCTCTTTTTGGCTACCAGACTACAAATAATGGCTCCCTGAGAAACTGGCGTGTCCCAGGAATCTTACGCTGAGAAGGAAGACTGAAGTCTGGTGCCAGGCAGAAGAGGAACGTAGTTTTGGGAAAGAGATCTCACACAATTCTGAGAACTTGTCAGACCATCTTGCAGGGGCGTTTGGAGACAATGATTTGTCAGCGATGGATGGGACAGTATCTTGATCAGGACTTGCTTCTCTAGTTAATTCTGAACCTCACATCAGGACCACAAAAATTGATGTGGGTGTTGCTGGAACTCTTTGCTCTTCTTCCTAATGTGGCCTCACTGAAGCAACCTCCCTTTTCTGATTTTCACTATTACTTGTGAGTTTAATTGGCCTGTGGAGGGTGGGTGGCCAAGCCTAGGTTGTTAGGGCTGCCAGGGCTCAGGCTCTGATAAGCCATGGCCAGGAGGAAAGACGGACTGTGGATATTAGGCACTTGACCCCGGATGGAGAAGAAACATTAACTAGTCCCACCTGGCGGCTAAAACCATCTTATTTTCTTACCTTGGTACTCATCCCCTCTCAGGTACCCCACCTCTCCACCTCCACCGCTCGAGCGAGTGCGGTGTCGCATTTGCGCATGCGCATTCTGGGGAGTACTTCAGCCCAAGTGGAAGAGCAGGGGCTCCCTTAGTTTTCTTGAGAGGGGAGGAGGTTCCATGAGTGGTTGGAGACTTACCCATAGCTCACCGCTATAAACAGGCTGGCTCTGATTCCTGGACAGCCAGGGGAAAGAGAGAGAGCTTTGCATTTGAGAAAGGCACATATGACTTTGAGGATGTGGAGAATGTAGGAAAGAGGAAACCCATTGAGTTAATTTGTGCCCTCTAGATTCGATGTGTCACAGGTAGCCCCTGACAGCTTGGCGCCTGTCACCCTGGGTGGGGCTAGTATGCAGAAGCCGCTGTGTGGGAGCTGGGAGACACATGGGCGAGACCTGAGCAGTGTCTGGTGTGAGTTCTAACTTATAAGAACAGTGCTTCTGTCTTTTTTTTTTTTTTTTTTTTTTTTTCCTCTTTTTTCTTGCGGGGGGGGGGGGGGGTGGGGGGCAGGGGTAGTGGGAAGGTTAATGAAAATATAGATATTTAATAGTCAACTGTAAATTTGGGACTGAAAAGAACCAAAACCCACCGGTTAGTTGGGACATTACCTCAGTTAGGCCAGACTATGTTGACAGTCACTTGGATGGAAAAGGGTGTGGCAGAGTCTGACACTCCTAACTGTTAATTCTGGAAACTGAGGCTAAGAATATCTTGTTATAGGATTTACAAGGTGGATAGCTCTTAGCTTTCTTGAAACTCAAGGACAATTTTATTAAGACTTTAAAAGACAAGCCCCAGAGTGAGTGGAGTGTAAGACTTGGCAGTGTCCTGGAGGAGGGAGAGAGGAAAGAGAAAGTCATTCAGTCTGAGTGAAGCTGGCATGGAGGTCAGTCACAGGGCAGGCAGACAGGCAGCCACGTGACAGACAAGTGACTGCGTGGCCATGTGGCAGGCAGGGAGCTTTAGAGAAAGAACAAGGAAGCCCAGGTACCAGAGAGCGACTCAGGCTCTGGCCACTTCTGAAAGAAAGAGACAGAAAAAACAAACAAACAAACAAACAAACGAAATGTCGCTGAAAGGTGGACAGACCCACCAGAGCCTCGTGCGGCGGGAGGGACTGACTGCCTGTGGCTCTCACTCAAAGATGACTGAGTTGTCCTAGCCGGGCAAGCTTGAGACCAACATTTAAAAGATGACTGGCCTGTGACCTGTAGAGATTTCTGAATGATTTCTCTGCTTTGTTCATATGAAATATCCATATATTTTGTCAGCATTCAGATGGACTAACTTCGCTAATGGGATAATTAATAACATATTTTGATGTAACTACTGTTATGACAATGTACACTTCAATGCACACTTGTGGTGTATGTACATTTTTTTTTTCAGACTGGATGTAAGGCTTATTACCTACATGGTTTGGCGGGGTACAGGAGAACATGTGGAACATAAGGAATTCAGGACCCGACACTTGTCCAGGAGACCACGGACTGGGGATATATTTGACCCCATAGCCATTAGGGATGAGCCGCTTCTCAACAACCATGTCTTCAAATTCACCTGCATAAAATCTAGTGAAGCCAGCTTCTTTGAGATGTGGGTCTTCTGTGTGGCCAGGGAGCTGGAACTCTCTGAGGAGCCTCAGTCTCATAATTCTTATTCTGCAGCTTGGTGCGGAGGGACAGGATGACCTGGTCAACGTGAACCCTGGCCACTGTTCCCTGGGGCTTCGCAAAGGCACCACACATACCTGTCTGGAGCCTAGAGTCAGGTCAGCACTGAGACAGAAAATTGGGACTGCCTGAAAATTGTCTCCAAGGTCTCTTAGGGTGACCCATACAGGCAACAGGCTGCATACCCTACACTACAAAGAGGCAGCTGTTTGCAAGCATTGCACACCAGGCCCCCACTAGGAAAGTGTATTCGTTTTAAATGATCAAGTCTCTATGTTTTACTAAGATAACTGCTTCTGCTTTCTTTCTGCTGTTTTTTCTTTTCAGGACTTTGACTACTTAGAGACCAAGGTCAAGGTTCGTTGATGCGCCTCTGTGGGTTAAAGTCTTTTAAACGGCCACTTTAGGACTGCAGAGATTGGCTCGGCAGTGAAGAACACTTAACTGCTTCTGCTCTCCATTGAACTTAAACCTCAAAAACATAAAATAAAAAATGGGTCCAGCAAGAGGGCATGAAGTTGCTTTCCACCAAGGCCAACAATTTGAGACCGAGTGGATACCGGGAATCCACTCTGTAGTAGGAAAAAACCCAACTCCTTCCTGAAAGATGTCCTCTAGCCTCTACTTGAACGTGTGTGTGTGTGTGTGTGTGTGTGTGTGTGTGTGTGTGTGTGCGAGAGAGAGAGAGAGAGAGAGAGAGAGAGAGAGAGAGAGAGAGAGAAACAAGAACCATTTAAAAAGAAGTAAACCTGTGTTTCCCTCAGGGCTGCAAAGATGGATTTGAGGAGTCCCCAGGCCTCTTTGTTCCTCCCAATGGCCACACTGGATAAATGGCCTGTATTCCTGCTTTCTCTATGACTTGCCTGTTTGATTGGCTTACTGAACAGGTGGCCAGGTCCAGATTGTTAAGGTTCCCAGAGTTCAGACTCTGCCCCTCAAAACTCATTCATCAGCAGATGTCTCACAGCACTGGCATATACAACATCCTGGGGCTCCCCACTGCAGTGCAGGCTTTACCCTCAGTCTCACCTGACAGCCTCTTAGGGGCTTCTTGCTGGAGCTCCAATCTGATCCATATTGCTTGTCCTTAGTGGCTCTCTGGAACTTTGCTGCAAGCCTCTGCAATCCCTTCACTCCGGCAGGTTCCATGCCTGCCAAACAGTACGGAGCATGCGGGGAACACTGCCGAGTTCTGCTGTCAGCTCAAGGTATGGCCTGGCCTCATGGGACCACTGTTGTGTCAGCTTCTGCGTGCTGACCCTGGGGAACATTTCTCTGATGGGTTGGTTTTCCATGGGGGAAGCCCTTCAGCTGCGTTCTTAGTTTAGGCTTTCAGTGTGCAAATGAATTTGCACAAGGCAGAGCTTCAGTGGGTGGCACCTTTTCTACTGGGCTCCACAGTGCAAAGTCCCCCTTCTTCCCTTCCATGCCCCCATCCTTGGTTTTATTCCAGATGGGGTTGTCCTGGAACTCACTCTGTAGACTAGGCTGGCCTCGGACTCAGAGATTGCCTGCCTCTGCCTCCCAGGTGGTGGGATTAAAGGTGTGTGCCACCACTGCCTGGCTGACACAGTCTTAATCTGTAACCATCGTTATGTCTTTTGGAGTTTTAAGATTTGTTTTTATATTTTTAAATTATGTACATTTGTGTGTTGGGGGTCCTCTGCAAGTGTGAATGCAAATGCCCACGAGTGTCAGAAGAGGGAGTTGGGAATTTGAGTTACAGGCTGTTACAAGTTGTGTAATGTGAGTGCTGAGAACTGAACTCGGATCTTCTGTAAGGGCGGTATGCATTCTTTTTTCTTTTTTTCTTTTTTTTCTGAGACGGGGTTTCTCTGTATAGCCCTGACTGTCCTGGAACTCACTCTATAGCCGGGCACTAGTGGGGCAGTATGCATTCTTAATGACTGAGCCGTGTCTCCACTGGCCTTATGTTTAATAATCAAAAGGTTCACACTCAGCACAGCCACAATGGATGGCTCTTCTAAAGCAAGCACAAGCATGTGAAGTGGAAACTGGAGGGTTCTTTGGGAAGTGTTGAAAGGTGTTCTGCTGGGACAAACACATAGTTTTCCCGAAGTAGACACAGGTGAAAGATTAAGGCAGACTCATGAAGGAATGTTTCACTAAAGCAGACACAGGAGAGAGGATGCTCTGCTAAAGCAAGCACGTGAAAGGACACGTGATGAAGGATTCTTTGCTAACTACACACGTGTATTGGTCCGCCTTACATTTGTGTAGTTGAGCTGCAGTTGTCGGGATGCCGTAGATAGAGACCCAGCAAAAAGTTTCTGGTGGTGCATAATAGTTTCTTGCTGCTTCTGCAGACCTGGGCTGATTGATAGAATGATGTCAGCTAAGACAGATGGTGTGCATGCTGAGACAAGACACGTGCTGACGTGACGCAAGACCCGTGGAGGACAGGTGATGTTTGGAGGGTATAAATAGGACTTGACGGCCGGGCAGTGGTAGTGCATGCCTTTAATCCCAGCACTTGGGAGGCAGAGGCAGGCAGATTTCTGAGTTCGAGGCCAGCCTGGTCTACAGAGTGGGTTCCAGGACAGCCAGGGTTACACAGAGAAACCCTGTTTCGGAAAACCAAATAAATAAATTAATTAAAAATAAGACTTGATGGACAGTGATGGGGGTGGAGCCTGGCTTGCTTATGAGCTGGCTGTGCAACACTTGTGGGTCTCACATCCCCTCTGGTCTTCGATTCCCTGAGAGAGGCACAGTTGAGAACTTCTGGTATTCTTGCTGGTCCCTCCTGCTGACTGGAACCAAGGCTGAGGCCTGGCTATCTCTGCTAGATAGTGCCACCGCTGCTAATTCATGGTTGCTAACCTGACTCTAGTGAACTGGAGAAGTGTTTGCAAGTAGATTGAGCTGCCTGCTAACCTGTGAACTGAACTGCTGATTTCCAGATAACACAGACGGAGTTGCTCCAAAAAAACCCTTTTTAAACAGGTCCACTTCCCCATATCCTTTCTTTTCTACTACCTCTGGTGGGCGGTGGGCTACAAGAGATGTTAAAATATTTAAAAACCATCATTAAAAATAAAGATTAGGGCTGGAGAGATGACTCAGCGGTTAAGAGCACTGACTGCTTTTCTAAAGGTTCTGGGTCCAAATCTCAGCAACCACGTGGTGGCTCACAACCATCCATAACAAGATCTGGCACCCTCTTCTGGAATGTCTGAAGACAGCTACAGTGTACTTACATAAAATAAATAAATAAATCTTTTTAAAAAAAGATTAAAAAAATTAAAGTTACAAGCATGGCTTCCTGGTTCTCCCGCCTTCTGTGTTCTTCCATTGGTGTAATCCTCACTCTTGCTCCCATCTTGTATTCCGGACTTTGTAACATTTGTGTCTTCTAAGCTTTGTAACAACTTGAAACTAAACTCCCTGCAAGGCAGGGATTCCAATCAACTCCTACCACTGAAAGCCAGCGCTTCTCTTTAACAGTAGATAGATGATCTTGTGGTCCCTCTTAAGCAGTGACTACACGCCCATAAACATGAAAGTAACTATAGAAGATTAATTCATCATCAACTCCCCACCCCTCCACCCCCAATTTTTAGGGCCTAGTCTCTCAGAGGCATGGGGACTGGTGAAAAATCACATCGAGATTAACATATGAAAGAAGCCAATTGTCAGACAAACACTGGAAGTTCTTTGCCACTGAGCTACACACAGCAAACAGAGCATCCCTGAGAAAGCCTGTCTTATACTAGTTGGGACAGGCAGGGACTATGTAGATGACCTAAAAATGGTCACTGATTTCATGATCCAGTGCTTCTAAGAACAAGCTTTCCCTCAGTTCACCGGCCCACCCCCATTCTCAGAAGAGCTTTCTTTTTCTTAATAAACTGTCTCTATTTCTACTTCTAATCACGTGCCCCTTGCTGGCCCAATGCGTTGTTCTTAGACACAAAGATCTGGAAACTTGAGTGGGAGGCCACAGACTTGAATCCTCACCTGTAACACTAGGTTCAATTCCCAGTGCCAAAAAGAAAATAAAGAAGAATATTTTTCAGCTTGTAGTTCAGAGGCTCCAGCCTGTGGCACAGTGATTCTGTCCTTTCTGGCCCTCTGCTCTCTGAGGCAGAGCATTGTGACAAATGTGGTATGCTGGACCAGAACTGCTCACCTCATGGTAGCCAGGAAGCAAAGAGGAGAGGTCCAAGGTGTAGCTCTGGCTGCCTCTGACTCACTCTGTAGGCCAGGCTGGAACTCAGAGATCCACCTGCCTCTGCCTCTCAAGTGCTGGGATTAAAGGCGTGCGGCATAAGGCGTGCGGCATCGCCTCCTGGCTGTTCAAGGATTCCCTTTAAAGGTGCTAGTCTCTTCAACAGTTACAAAGGCTTTCTCAGCACCCACCTTGTCTGCAACTGGAAACTCTCTTCTTTCCCCCCTAGAATGGCACATCTTCATATCTTTCTTTTCCACTTACCTCTCTCTCACACTGGATAAGGGCGGTACTTGATTTCCTCCTCCGCCAAACAGAGTAGTCTGTTACTTTTCTCTTTTTTTTTTTTTTTTTAAAGATTTATTTATTATTATAAATGAGTACACTGTAGCTGTCTTCAGACCACCAGAAGAGGGCGGCAGATTTCATTACGGGTGGTTGTGAGCCACCATGTGGTTGCTGGGGTTTGAACTCACGACCTTCGGAAGGGTAGTCGGCGCTCTTACCTGCTAAGCCATCTCACCAGCAGTCTGCTACTTTTCAATTCAGCCTTACTCACATCCTCAAAGCATGGGCAGATTACAGCCAGGTTCTTTGCACAATGCATCAGAAATGGATGCCTGCTCGGTTTCTGATAAAGTCCTTGTTCCACCTGAAACCTCTGGAGCTGTACCTCTATTGTCTGGATTTCTTTTGATAGTCTTCTCTTCTGAACTCCTGCCAGGACGGCACAGTAAAGTCTGTTTATTGTATTCTAGAGTTTCTGTAGTGTAAAGCTGCAAACTCTCCCATGGTCTTCTGGCAAACCTGTGTCAAAGGTTTATAAAGGACCAGGTGGTGGGGTTGTCATGGCAGGGGCCCACTTCTTCAGACTGATACTCTCATTGCTTTGCTCAGATCCTTTCCAAAGTATCTATCTGAGCAGGGGAAGGGAGGATGAGCTTCTTTTGGCTCACAGTTCAGTCCATCGAGGAGGAAGTTGGGAATTGGATGCCGTTGCCCTGCTTGACTGTCCCTCTTTGGTTCTGCTTCCCAAGACTGTGGCCTGCTGTCACCCACGTTTGGATTGGCCTTCCTACCTCAGCTAACCTGATCTAGCAACCCACTCAGAAGCATCCTTAAAGGTTTGTTTCATCCTGTCAAGCTCATATCATTAACTCTCACCAATAGCTGGGTTTTCCACAGTAGCTGTATCATTTGCGCCTTGACTGGCAGTTCATGAGAGCTCCGTTTTCTACTGTGCTTGACAACACCCTAATTTTTGCCACTCAAAAATTTAGATGTCTGGGCTGGAGGAGATGGTTCTTAGTGGTTAAAGTGCTTGCCATTCGAGGGTGAGGACATGAGTTAGATCTCTAGCACCCTCGTCAATACCAGGTGTGTACTGTGGTTTGCCTATAATTCCAGCCTTAGAGAGCAGAGAGATAGGATCTCCTGAGCAAGTTGGGTAGCACCTTGTTATCCACCTAGTTATCTTAGTGGGTTCTGGGTTTGATTGAGACACCCTGACTCAACAAACAAGGTGGGAGAACAATTGAGTGTGGCTCTAGACGTTATCATCAGGCCTCCTTACGCATACACACCCTTCTGCACCTGCAGACGCCTACGC
The DNA here is from genome assembly GCA_019843815.1 of Montemys delectorum. Taxonomy (NCBI): domain Eukaryota; kingdom Metazoa; phylum Chordata; class Mammalia; order Rodentia; family Muridae; genus Montemys; species Montemys delectorum. Next base: position 18,040 of record JADRCD010169283.1, on the reverse strand, counting down.
ACGTGCTGCCACACAAGCAAATATCCACACACACAAACAGAAAAAGAAAAGAATTATAGTTCCCAGTTAGCATAAGTAATATGTCAATTTGGTTGTGATTTGCTTTTCTAAGAGACTAATAATGTGCATATTTCTAAGTACTTAGTGGCCATTTGAATGTGTTTTTGAAAAAGTTTACTGAATTTTTGTTGGTCTGTTTTTGTTAATAATATTATATTATTATTTAAAAAGATATTAATATTTTATTATTTATTAACATTATCAATAAATACTGTCAATATTTTGTTAATAGATAATTTAAATTTTGGGTTATTTGTCTTTTTTTATAACTGTGACAAAAAGTTTTTTTTTTTTCTTACTGTATTCTAGGTACTAAACCCTTATTGAGTATGAAGCAGAGAAGTACTGGGACTGGTGAGGTGCTCAGCACAAACCTGATAAGCATATGTCAGATCCTGGAGCCCGGGTCAAAATACCTGCTGTGATGCTCATGTCTGTGATCCAGCATTCCTTGCTAAGATAGCAGGAGAGACAGACATCGCCTGGAAGCTCACAGCTGACTGCCTGGAGTGCACAGAGCAGCAGAAACAACAAAAGGGATCCTGCTGCAACAAGAGGAAGAGGGAGAACTGGTCCTCAAGTGTTGTCTTCCCGGGGCTGGAGTGATGGCTCAGCATTTCAGAGTGCTCCCAGCTCTTGCCGAGGACCCTGCTTCAGTTCCCAGCACCCACATCAGGTGGCTCCCAACCACCTGAAACTCCAGTGCCAAGGGATCTGATTCCCTCTTTTTTTTTTTTTTTTTTTTTTCCTTTCGATTTTTCGAGACAGGATTTCTCTGTGTAGCCCTGGCTGTCCTGAAACTCACTCTGTACACCAGGCTAGCCTCGAACTCAGAAATCTGCCTGCCTCTGCCTCCCAAGTGCTGGGATTAAAAGCGTGCGCCACCACCGCCCGTCTGATGCCCTCTTATGGTCTCTGTGGGCACTTCATGCACATGGGGCACATAACAGACAAGCAGTCACACACTGACACACACACACACATAAATAAGAACACATTTTAAAGCTTGGCTGAGGTGGTACACACCTTTAATCCCAGCACTTGGGAGGCAGGAGCAGGCTGATTTCTGAGTTCGAGGCCAGCCTGGTCTACAGAGTGAGTTCCAGAACATCCAGGGCTACACAGAGAAACCCCGTCTTGAAAAACCAAAATAAAAAACAAAACAAAACAAAAAAACAAAAAACAAAAAAACCAAAAACAAACACGCCCACATACACACACACACCCAAAATGTAAAAGTTGTCCTCTGACCTCACATGCATGTTACGGCATGCAAATGCACATCTGTATGTGTATGAGTGTGTATGGCCCCCAACACCTTCCCCACAATAATAATAATGATAATAGTAATAATAATAATAACAATAATAATAATACTCCTAAGTACTTCCTACCATTCAGCTATTTGCCCTCTTCTCTTCCTCCCTCAGGTGCTATCTTTTGATATGTGATGTTTTAAAATCTCCAGTTGTAGTGATCTATTTTTTCCTTTGTTGTTTATTCTTTTGGTTGCGCACTTCGGAAACTGTTGCCTAATCTAAGGTCACAGAGGTTGCCACCTGTTTCCTTCTAATGGCTTTGTAGTTTTGAGTCTTGTATTTCACAGCTGTGTAGTTGTCTCAGTGCCTCAAGTCAGAAGAAACTATTCACACTGAGGAGTCTTGGTGACCCTTGAAGAAATCAGTTGGCTTACGGCGTGATTTCTGGGCTCTCAGTTTTATTCCATTAATCTGTGTCCATCTTTATGTCGGTCCCACAGTTTGGATTACAGTTTTATAGTAAGTTTTGACATCAAGAAGTATAAACTGGGATGGTATTGCATGCCTATATAGTCCCAGCAGTAAGGAGGTAGAGGCAGGAGGATTACTGTAAGTAAAAGTTCAGCCCGTGCTACATAGTGAGACCTCAAAAGAGAAGAGAAAGGAAACTGGAATATATGAGTTAGTGGTTTTTGGTCTTTTCTGAAATAACTTTTATTTTACATTAATTTGTTCATTCATTTTGTGTGTGGTGTGTTGTGGGTGGGAGTGTATCACAGCACATTTGTAGAGGTCAGAGGTCAATTTACACAAGTTGATGCTCTCCTTCTGCCATTGTGGGTCCCAGGGATTACATGCAGGCTGCCAGGCTTGGTGGCAAATGTCTTTGTTTGCTGAACCATCTTTCTGGCCTCTCCAAAATATTTTGGCTATTCTGTGCCTCTTGAATTGCCATATGAATTTTAGGATCAGTTTCACTTCTGCAAAAAGGAGCAATTAGGATTTTTATGGGCATTGCCTTGGATCCACGGGTGGGGCTTGGCAGGATTACCACCGTGACACGATCAGGCTTCCCAGTCCCCAGACACCAAGTCTTCTGATTTATTTACTGCTTATTATTGCCTTGAAACAATGTTTTGTGACTTTTCACTGTAGAAGTCTTACAATTTGTTGAGTTTCTTGGTAAGGTTTTAATCTTTCTGATGCTATTGTAAATGACACCCCCCCCCCCCCAGTTTTAGCTCATTTGTTTTGTTTGTTTGTTTTGAGACAAGTTTTTTATATGTAACTTTGAACTTGCTTTGTAGACCAGGCTGACTTTGAACTCATGGAAATTTGCTTGCCTCTGCCTCCCCAGTGCTGGGATTAAAGTTCCAAACCACCATGCCCGATTCATTAGTTTTAATTAACTAATTAAAAAAAAAACAGTGTTTCATGTATTCCAGGGTGGCCTTGAATAGATTTTGTAGCTAAGAATGATGTTGGACAACTGATTCTCCTGCGTCTACCTCCTGAGCACTGAGTCTGTGGATGTGACACTATATACGGCTAATTTCAAGCTATCCATTGCTTATGTGGCGTAACTGTTTCGACAGGATCTCCGGGAGTTTCCGCCAGCCTCAGCCTGACTGTCTAGGAGAAGATAACCTTTAACTCCTTGTGTCTCCCTCCCAAGTGATGGGATGACAGGAGAGTGGCATAGTGCTTGGTTGCATGGTGACTTTTGAAGGAGGCAGCTGTTTTCTCTGCAGGGCAGGAAGATGGCAGCAGGGCATGTAGGTGTGTTGCTATGACACCCGTGTGCTGCTGCTGTCACGATAACTTCTCTGAAGCCATAGATGAAGTTAGATTCTGTGACACAAAGGGAAATGTGTCTGACTAATCCTTCCCACACTCCCTTCACTTCTGAGGACTCCCTGACCTGGGAAAGTTTGCGCAGAAGTGTTAAGTTTGGGTCTACAGAGCTCTCTTCTAGATGCCGCCCCTGCCCCTTCATTCCTGCAGGATTTTGGCTAGCGTCTTCTAAAGGGACAGGGACTCCCATGGCGGTCACGGGCTGTGGTGATGTTTCTTTTCTCTTTTTCTTTCTTAACTTATTTTTGAGGTAGCCTAGGCTGACCTCAAACTCAGTATGTTTTGCTGAGGATAGCCCAAGTGCTGACATTTCAGGTGTGTATCACCGTGCCTGGCTACTGTCAGAGTTTGGGTTTATCAGCCTTCTGTATGCATTTACTGTCTGGAGGTTGGTTTCTTCACACTCTGCTCACGTCAAAACTGGTGTCTTAGTCAGGGTTTCTATTCCTGCACAAACATCATGACCAAGAAGCAAGTTGGGGAGGAAAGGGTTTATTCAGCTTACATTTCCACATTGCTGTTGTTCACCAGAGGAAGTCAGGACTGGAACCCAAGCAGGTCAGGAAGCAGGAGCTGATGCAGAGGCCATGGAGAGATGTTTCTTACTGGCTTGCTTCTCCTGGCTTTCTCAGTCTGCTCTCTTATAGAATCCAAGACTTCCAGCCCAGGGATGGCACCACCCACAAGGGGCCCTACCCCCTTGATCACTAATTGAGAAAATGCTCCACAGCTGGGTCTCATGGAGGCACTTCCCCAATTGAAACTCCCTTCTCTATGATAACTCCAGCCTGTGTCAAGTTGACACACAAAACCAGCCAGTACAATTGACCCCTTGTCAACTGGACACACAAACACATCACTATTAAGCCTCAACCCTTACTTTCTTATTCATCCCCAAGATCTAAAGTCCCACAGTCTTTACATATTAAAAGTTCAATCAATTTAAAATGTCCAATATCTTTTAAAATTCAAGGTCTCTTACCTGTGGGCTCCACTAAAATACATTCTTCCTTCAAGAGGGAAAAATATCAGGGCACAATCACAATCAAAAGCAAAACCAATGTCTGGGATCCAACTCACGATCTTCTGGGCTCCTCTAAGGGCTTTGGTCACTTCTCCAGCTCTGCCCTTTGTAGCACATATCTTGTCTTCTGGGCTCCAGATGCCTGTACTCTACTGCTGCTGCTGTCCTTGGTGGTCATTGCATGGTACTGGCATTCCCAAAACACTGCTGTAACTAGGCTTTACCAATAGCCTCTCATAGACTGTTTTCACAGTGCCAAGCCTCAACTCCTTTGCATGACCCCTTCAGTCCTGGGCCATCAATTGCAAACTGAGGCTGCACCTTCACTTATGGCCTTCCATGGCCTCTCACTGTGCCAAGCCTCAGCTGCTCTTCATGACCCCTTCATGCTGTCAAAACCAGTACCACCTGGGTGACTCTTACACATTACTAAGTCCTGCTGCAGCACAAGGTACAACCTTGGCTATCTCTGGAACACAACCTCTTTGTGCTCTCAGAAAACACTTCCCAGAAGATGTCACCTCAGTGATGCTGGTCTCTTCTTAATCACCGCTAATTTCTTAGCTCCAGCTAACCAGCATCAATAGTCCCAGTAATGCAAAGTTTCCACTTTAGTAGTTCTGGTATCTTGTTAATCACAGCTGATACTTCAGCCCCAGCTAACCAAAACCACAGAATCTTCACAATAAAAACAACATGGCCCTGATAAGAGTCTTTAATCTTCTCTCTGAAATTTCACAAGCCAGGCCTCCATCTCTGCACTGTTCTCAACATGATCTTCCAAGCTCCTACAGAATATCCCACAGAGTTCTTAACAATCAGTGGCTCTTCTAGCTCAAAGTTCCAAAGTCCTTCCACAATCCTCCCCAAAACATGGTCAGGTTGTCACAGGAATACCCCAGTTCTGGTACCAATTTGTCTTAGTCAGGGTTTCTATTCCTGCACAAACATCATGACCAAGAAGCAAGTTGAGGAGGAAAGGGTTTATTCAGCTTACATTTCCACATTGCTGTTGTTCACCAGAGGAAGTCAGGACTGGAACTCAAGCAGGTCAGGAAGCAGGAGCTGATGCAGAGGCCATGGAGGGATATTCCTTACTGGCTTGCTTCCCCTGGCTTGCTCAGTCTGCTCTCTTATAGAACCCAAGACTTCCAGCCCAGGGATGGCACCACCCACAAGGGGCCCTACCCCCTTGATCACTAATTGAGAAAATGCTCCACAGCTGGATCTCATAGAGGCACTTCCTCAACTGAAGCTCCCTTCTCTGTGATAACTGCAGCCTATGTCAAGTTGACACATAAAACCAGCCAGTACAACTGGATAACTGACTCTTCTCTTTTCCTTACAAGTTAGACCAGAAAGGGCATTTTCATGAGCCTATTGCCTAGGGAGAAAGTTTGTAAATGATAATAGACTCAGGCAAGGCAGGGCCAGAGGAGGCTGAAGTGGGAGTCTCTAGGAAAGAACCAAGGGTCAGTGTGGGGCTGGCTGCTCAAAGTCTTTGAATGAGTCTGTCTCCTCTGTAACAGGGAGGGTGTAGGCTGGGGAGGATGGGTGGATCGATGCTGATGCTCGCCTCCCAGGGAGCATGTGAGCGAGCTGTCAGGTAGTGAGCTCCACAGGGTGCAGTGCTGGTAAATGTGTCCTGGAACGAGTCAGTCACCAGCCTGCCTTCTCTGCCAGGGGGTGAGAGCAGGGTGAGAAGTCAGGGTTCCTGAAGGCAGAGCCAAACTCAGAATGTAAGGCAAAGAGTAAAGGAACCTGGGAGATCAAGGTGGGGTGGGGGGAGGGAGGGGCAGGGGAACAGAGCATCATCCATCCTAGAGTTCCAAGTGGGAAAGTTGGGACTTCAAGATCACTGTGTAGAGACTTCTGGGGCCGAGACGTCACGAACGCGTTTCTGAGCTAAAGGATGTGGCAGACTGGAAAAGGATTAGAAGAAGAGATGACGTGAGTTTCTGTGTGTTTTCTGATCCTTTTTATTTTTAAGACAAGGCCTCTCTGTGTAGTTTAGAGACTTAGCACTTACGGCCCAGACCCGACCTGCCTCCTTATTTTCCTGCCTCCTCCTCCCAAGGGCTGAGACTACAGATTCACACCACCACACCCAGGTGTACAGTTTGGGATTAGAGAGGACAGAAAAATGGTCTGTGAGTAATTACTGACATTGTAGACAAATAATAGAATATTGTTAATCCATTAAACATTCTACTGTTCCTTATGGCCTTTTAAGTTCAAATTACACAGTTTGTTATTTTATTAGGAAGCTCTACGTATGTATGTGCTGATAATTCACACTCAGGCCTCAGGTGACTGTAACACCTTACATACATAACCACTGAGCCATTTTTGCAGATCCATCTTTCTTTTCTTTCTTTCTTGTTTGAGACAGGGTCTCACTATGTAGCCCTGATTGGCTCCACAACTTACCACTATGCTTCGTTCCCATTTATCCTTTTTAAAATTAAAATTTTATTAACTCAGCTTGAACAGTTTAAGCGCCACTATAAATATAGTCCACTGGAGTCTCTTAAATATTTTAAATCGCTCATCTAAATTTAACATCCAATATATTTGATTTTCTTTTTAAGCATTTAGATGCATGATGGGGCAGTATCTTTTTAGACATCGTCTTGCAATGTAGCCAAGGTTACTTAGCTTCAACTTACTGAGCAGCTTAGGCTATCTTTGAACACCTGCTATTCCTGCTTCAGCCTCCTGAAGTATATTACCGTTAGTCAGACATCTAACTCTAGTGAGAAAAAAAACCTCCCTAACTACTTAAACACTTCTTATAATTCTAACGAAGGGCTGGCAAGGTGGCTCAGTGGGTAAGAGCACTGATTGCTCTTCAGAAGTCCTGAGTTCAATTCCCAGCAACCACATGGTGGCTCACAACCATCCGTGATGAGATCTGACGTCCTCTTCTGATGCATCTGAAGACAGCTACAGTGGGGCCGGAGTGAACAGGGCCGGAGCGAGCAGAGGTCCTGAGTTCAACTCCTAGCAGCCACATAATGGCTCATGGCCATCAGGACAGCTACAGTGTACTCATACACATAAAATAAATAAATAAATCTTTAAAAATCTTTTTTAAAAAAGTCTAACAAAGGTTTACATTTAGTCATCATGATCCTTTGAAATATTATAATCGTTTACAGTCAGCAGGTAAACACCTGCAACCTAGAATCACGGCTTAGTTTGGGTTGATATTACTGTGGTGGAGCGCCACAGTAAGAACTTAGGGAGGAAAGAGTTTATTTGGCTTCTATGTCATAGTCACTCACCGAAGGAAGGCAGGACAGGAGCTCAATCAGGGCAGGATCCTGGAGGCCTGAGCTGATGCAGAGGCCATGGAGGGGTGCTGCTTACTGGCTTCCTCAGCCTGCTTTCTTACAGCTGCCAGCCCAGGGATGGCAACACCCACAGTGGGCTGGGTCCTCCCCATCAACTGGTAATTAGGGTAGACTGGGTGGGGGCACAACACTTGGGACGGACATACATACATACATACATACATACAGTGCCTTACAGTTGGATTTTTTTTTAATTTATTTTATGTATGTGAATGTACCGCCCCTGTCTCCAGACACACCAGAAGAGGGCATCGGATCCCATTACAGATGGCTGTGAGCCACCATGTGGCTGCTGGGAATTGAACTCAGGACCTCTGGAAGAGCATTCGGTGCCCTTAACAGATAAGCCATCCCTCCAGCCCTTACAGCTGGATCTTATAGAATCATTATCCAAAGTGAGGTTCCCTCCATTGTGTCTCCATTTTCATCTCTAATTTTAGTAACTAGTATCTTCATTCTCCATTTAAAAAAATTAATTTGGCCAAACGTTTGTTAAACAGATCCATTTTTCTCCAAGAGTCATTGATTCTGGCTTGTTTCTAGTTTGTTTGCTCCTGGTTTTTTTTTGTTGTTGTTGTTGTTGCTGTTTGTTTGTTTTGTTTTTTTGTTTTTGGTTTTGTTTGAGGGTTATTAAAATGACTTCACACCAGTGTTTTGATGAAGCACTTCTCACCATGGGCGTGCCTCTTACAATGGATGAAGCACTTCTCGCCAGCCATGGGCGTGCCTCTTACAATGGATGAAGCACTTCTCACCAGCCATGGGCGTGCCTCTTACAATGGAGGTCGTTGTGTTTGAATCTGATTCAGCTCAGTGTGGTTTTGCCTTTCCCCCTCAACTTTTCCCCTCATGCAGTTAGTTTCCTTTTAACCGGTTGGGAGTTGCTCAGGTTCCATGAATTCGAATGCTTTCTGCCATATCTGTTTACTGGTACCCAGCTTTCGTCCATGGAAGGCAGGCAGGGCGTAGGGTGTTATCTTAACGTTCTTATACCCGTGGAGACTGGATTTGTGTGCTAGGATACGGTTAATTTGGAAGAAGCGTCTATTGGATAGTGAGAAGATAGTAAGCTTTTCAGTGTTTATGTTCTATAGATGTCTGCTGAGTCCATTTGAGTTATGGAGTTATTTAACTTCAGTAGTTCTCCATTTAGTTTTTTTTTTGTTTTGTTTTGCCTTGAGATAACAGGCCTAATGGTAGAAGTTGGTAATGTCATTTCCTCTCACTGGGTTTATTTCAGCTTCTCCATCACAGAGAGAAGTCGAGGCAGGAACTCAAAGCCGGAATCTGGAGGCAGGAACTGAAGCAGAGACCGTGCTTACTGATCAGCTCCTTAAGGCTTGCTCATAGTGCTTTGTTATACAATTTAGGACCTTGTGTGCTGGGGTGGCATAGCCCCCAGGGAGCTGGGTCCGCCCACATCAGTCATTAATCAAGAGAGCACTCCACAGACCTGCCTCCACACCAAACTTACGGAGGCTCCCCCCCCCCCCCCCCCAGGTAAGAGTCCCTCTTCCCATACATGCCTGGGCTTGTGCCCACTTGACAAAACCCAACCAGCGCAGCGAGTCTTGAAAATTTAGTACATAGAACTCCTTAATCCTTTAAGCTGCACTCAACATTTACTAGTTACGATGTCTATACGTCCGCACTTACGAGGAGTTTAGATCTGCTGGTGTCTCCGAGGTACTTGCAAATTTCTGAAAGATCATTCCAAACGCTGAAATTACGTTGATGACCCCGCTGTCGAGGACAGAACTCATGGGGAATTCTCATGGGGAGTTCTGCAATATCCCTGCGAACAGAGAATAAGTCTGTTTCACTCTCCCAGGACCAGCACCAGGAGCTGATACATCCAGAGTGGAGATGCTCTCCAGGAAGGAGGGAAGCCTGTGGTGACAAAGTCTGCTTAAGAGGAACAGGGGCCTTGTGGGTCAGTTGCATAACCTGGAGCTTCAAGCTCTGCCTCCCTTGGCACGGAGCCTCGGTTTACAGACACTCCTCCTCCACGTGATTTGAATGGAAGCCGAAGGTAGCAGGTCCCTGTTGCCTGGGCTTCGGGTGCCCTCTTGTGGCGGAATATTGGTTTTGGGTTTTCACAGTTTCTCCTTCCGGAACTCTCTGGAATCCTACTGTGTTCAAGGTCACTGCTGTTAAAACGAAAGCGCAAGGGGCGTGGGGGTGTAACTCAGTGGAGAAGAACGTGAGTCTCTCTGGGTTCAGTCCTCAGAACCAAGTCTCTCAGGCAGGGCTTAGCTTTGTCTGCAGAGTGGTCAAAGTCCGAGGGGTAGGGTGACGTCCCTAACAGGGAGGAAAGGCCACCGATGACGGCAGAGCCCTTGGTCTAAAAGATGCCTGTCTGTGCTGTCTCTAATACACTTAAAAGAACGGAGCAGGGCCCTACTAGGTCTTTCTGGTCTTTTCTACCCTAGACTCTAGGCCAGTGGTTCTTAGGGGGGGCGGGGAGCAGAGGTCAGGGGTCCTTTGGAGAAGCTTAAGACGGATGTTGGGGTTTTTGTTTAGAAAATTACACAATTGGAATACTGCAACTAGGATTTGGGAGAGCTAGTGGTCTCTGGGGACCAGAACCCGTATATTTTTTGTTTTGTTTTTGTTTGTTGTTTGGTTGGTTAGTTGGTTTACAGAGGCAAAGCAAAGCATCTCGTATGTCCTCACCAGCCAGGCTGACTTCCTTCTAGCAGAAAACTTAAGCAACAGACTGAACTGTGTCCCTTCAACACACCTTGACAGGGGTTTCCTGGGGTGGAGAGTTGGCTCAGTGATTAAGAGCACTAGCTGCTCTTTCCAGAGGACTGGGGTTCAATTCCCAGCAACCACGGGGCAGCTCACCACTGTCTGTAATTCCAGGCATTTTTCTCCCCGCCCCACCTCCCACTTCCAGGCAATCTGATATGCACACACAGACAGACATGCAGGCAAGATATCAATACACATAACACAAAAATAAAATAATAAATTACTAAAGGGATTTCCTTTTGATCAAGCACTATTCAAGAACTCAGTCAATGCTTACGTACTAAATATCGAAAAGCAGATTTTTAGAGTTGGAGGCCCTTACTCTGTTTTCAGGAAAGCAACATGAGGACCAAAGAGCTAAACAGCATTCATTCATTTACTCACTCACTCAAGTTTAGTCATCATTTCCTGTGTGTGAGGAATTGGGTATGTATGTGAAATCAAAGGAGGAGGAGGAAGTGATAGAAGAGGAGGAGGAAGAAGAGAAAAGGGAGAAGAGGAGGAGGAGGAGGAGGGGGAGGAGGAGTCATAGTTAGCAGCAGCACTGGGAACAGCATAGAGAAGAATATAACCAGGATGTGTATACAGATAACTGTTAAGTAGAAGCCCTTCAGAAAGCAGAGGAACCAAAATATCTGCTAGGGAAACATTTGTTTTGTGTTTTTTTTCAAGACAGGGTCTCTATTGTAGCTCAGGCTGGCATTGAACTTGAAGCAATTCTCCTGCCTCACCTTCCATGTGCTGGGATCACTGGTGTGTGCCACTCTGCTTGACTATTGTATTTGAAGGTGACTTCCCCCAGGTGGTAGCAGTGAGCTGTGGCTTGGTGGATGAGTCTGGGTTTACTAGGTTGGCTAGCTATTTGTTTCGGGGTATGTAAGTGGTATTCAGGCTAGGTAATGCAGATGCTGCTGGGCCAAAGGTAGGAATGGGTATCAGATCCAACACTAGTAATTCTGCCATTGAGGAGGCCCAGGCAGGAAGAGTCCTACAAGTGTGAGGCCAACGTGGGCTATATATAATGAGTTCCAGGATAGCCTGGGCTTCAGAATGAGACCATGTTTTAAAAACAAAAACAGGAGGAGGAGGAGAGGAGGAGGAGGAGGAGGAGGAGGAGGAGGAGGAGGAGAGAGAGAGAGAGAGAGAGAGAGAGAGAGAGAGAGAGAGAGAGAGAGGGACTTGTCTAGCAAAAGATGTGGCATCTTTTTTTCTCGTTTGCCAGTTCTGATGTGTGAGAAATTGCACAGGAATACAGAGAATATGAAGCATTTTAAGAACTGTTAGTTCTGGGGACAGAGTGGGGGCTGATGAGTTTGGAGTAGGAAGGTGGGCCCAAGTCCTGTGGGGCTTACATTTTTTAAATTTTTATTTATTTATTTTTAAAATTTATTTATTTATTTATTTATTTAATGTATATGTGTATAGTGTAGCTGTACAGATGGTTGTGAACCATCATGTGGTTGCTGGGAATTGAATTTTAGGACCTCTGCTCGCTCCGGCCCAAAGACTTATTTATTGTTATAAGTACACGGTAGCTGTCTTCAGACACACCAGAAGAGAGCATCAGGTCTCATTACAGATGGTTGTGAGCCACCATGTGGTTGCTGGGATTTAAACTCAGGACCTTTGGAAGAGCAGTCAGTGCTCTTAACCTCTGAGCCGTCTCTCCAGCCCCTTAATTTTTATTTTTAACGGCTGTAGCACAATGCTAAGAGTCAATGAAACCCTCCTTCAGGGCTCTTACTGCTTCTGCAGAGCCTAGGACTGAGTCCTGGGAGGCAGCTTGGGCACACACCATCTTCCCGCTGGGTTTACAGGATAGGTTAAGGTCTGCAGGTAAACAGAGTAGAGCAGAAAGTGGAGAGGAAGCTCATAGAGTGCACACTCTGAACCTAGAGGCGCTTTACCTAAGCCATGTGCCCCTAAGCCAGGGCTTAAAGTCAGGTGTGTGTACTCATAGTCATTGCTCTTTTTTTTTTTTTTTTCCGTTTTTTTCGAGACAAGGTTTCTTTGTGTAGCCCTGGCTGTCCTGGAACTCACTCTGTAGACCAGGCTGGCCTCGAACTCAGAAATCTGCCTGCCTCTGCCTCCCAAGTGCTGGGACTAAAGGCGTGCGCCACCACCGCGCCCAGCTGAGTCATTGCTCTTAAAAGTGCTTCGACTCAATGATCTCGCTTGTATGCCATGCTGGTGACCCACCAGGGTCCCTCACTAGAAAGACTGGCTATGGTTTTCCCAAAGGGCCTTCTCGAACGTTGAGTAGCTTTTCTGAGGGAGACTATTTCTTTTCATCTCCAGTATGGCATTCCATCAGACAATGACAGACCAAAGGAACATTCCACCTGCCTCTCTTGGTGAACTAAAAAGTGTTTTGGGGTTACCCAAGGAGCCTGACTAAAAAGCTACCCATAGAGTGTGGGTAAGGAGTTACAAGTGCACAGCCAAGGGGTTCCTTATCGGAGTATTGGTGAGGTGGGCATGGACAGTTGAGTCTGACAGTTGCTCTTCTACTATAGCAAAGAAAATCTTCATATTCCTTCCTCCCTTACTTCTTAAATTACATATTTTTTTTTATTTTTTATTTTTTTGAGAATTTCCAGCTTTTATATACTCATCCCTCCCCTAGCTCCTCCAAGACCCTACCTGCCCAGCACTGTTTCCTCTTACCCTCTTCCACCTACACATCAAGGCCAATTTGTCTGGCCTTCCATGAGAGGATGGTCGGCTTACACATTGCAACACTCTTGAAGGTGACTCTCCCGGTCTCAGCAGCTATCCATTGCGGAGCTACCACAGCTAGGAGTGGATTGACGAAACTTGATGCGATCCGAGCATGCGCGGGACTTACAAGCGCGCGCGCGCGCGCGCGCTCCCCCCCCCCCCCCCGCTGAGGACAGCCGCTGTACGTTCATTTGTGCGACTGTCTGTTGCATGCAGGGGCCAGTTGCCTTGTACTCACGTACCACCTCTGGCTGCTCTCTGCAGTTGTCTCTGAGCTTTAGAAGAGGGGGACGGTATCGACATTTCTTTTCGGGCTGAGCATTCCAGAGTCTCATTCTCTGCACTTTGGCCAGGTGTGGGTCTTTGTGTTAATCACCATCTACAGCAATTAGAGGCCTCTCAGGTAGAGTTGGGGGATGCATTAATCTAGGATATAAGTCATCAGGAGTCAGTGTAATAGCATGCCCATTTAGCAGAATAACAAGAGGAAGTTATTTCGTAGGGCCTACAACCTATCTAGCCATAGATTCTTAACCCCACACATGATAGCAGGTATGGGTTTTTTATTATGCAGCAGGACTTAATGCAATAAGAAAATGATTGGTTACACCCATATCCATGCCACTATCACATGGCCATGTCTTGTCAGGCTAGTCGTTATTGTAACTTGCAGGGTTCACAGCTGGATAAGATTAATAATTATTTTTCTCCTTTGTTAGCATGCATAGCTCTCTCCAACATTACAAAAGCTACCAGTGGGGATGAAACTTTCAGGTCAGTACCAGCATAATAGCTTCAGGGCCTTTGACTCGTATATGTGGTATCTTTAGCATTAGTGCCTTACTGTCAAGTTCTGGGTGGTAAGTAACAGCGTAACTTGTAATGATTGGAGGTCTGTAGAGCCTCAATTTATTTATTTATTTATTTTTAAAGAAAGGGTTATTTATTTTATTTTATATATAGCTATCTTCAGACACACCAGAAGAAGGCATTGGATCCCATTACAGATGGTTGTGAGCCACCATATGGTTGCTGGGAATTGAACTCAGGACCTCTGGAAGAGCAGTTGGTGCTCTTAACCTCTGAGCCATCTCTCCAGCCCCTCAATTTATTTTGGATAGGGTTTGGCTGGCCTCCAGCTCCTTATAAAGCTGAGGATGACTTGAACTGGAACTTTCTGTCTCTACCTTTTGAGCTCTGGGATCACAGGTGTGCACCACCACATTGGGTTTATGCAGCACTGGGATCATATCCAGGGGCTTATGGGTTCTAGACAAGCATTCCACCACTTGAGGTACACGCTACCCCTTCGAAATTCTCTTGGCTGTTCTATTAAGTGACATGTCACTAGGATGTATGAATATGCTAAATTTATCCTTTTCTAGTAAAACATGACATCTTATGGAAAAGTAGTACAAAAATACAAGTATTAATGAGTTAAAGACACCTTTCCTTATATTACTTTTATATTCATTAACACAGAAAAATATCTATATACTTATATATATTATGACAATATATAGATATGATATATTTGTATATTATTTTAATATATAAATACACTTTTATAAATTTAAAAAATAAATATAAATGCATTTTAAAAGATATATTTAATGATGTTAGGCATGGCTGTGCATTTAAACCTTGCACTCAGGAAGCAAGAGGCAGGCAGATCTCTGAGTTTGAGGCCACCTTGGTCCACATAGTGAATTCAAGGACAGCCAGGGCTACCTGTCTCAAAGACAGATCTTCTCTCAAAAAAATTATTTAATGTTTTTTTTTGTGTGTGTGTGTTGAATATTTTGTTTACATATATGGACTATGTGCTACATGTGCCAGAGGAGGTTGAAGGAAGGCATCAGGTTCCCTGGACCTGGAGCTATGGCTTCCTATAAGCCATAGGGATGCTGAGAACTGGAGCTGGGCCCTCTGTAAGAGCAACCAGTGCTCTCAACTGCTGAGCCATCGCTCCAGCTTGCTAAAATGTATTCGTATTGGAGACTGGCCTAATTAAGATTGTTAGCTAAATGATTGATGATAGCAACATCATAATTGCATTCTGAATAATTGTGTTCTGAAGTGACATTCTTTTTGCCTCTGAATTTCCCAGTTTGTGCTTTTATTGATGTCAAAATAGCTCTCAAGCTGGGAATGAATTACACTGATTTGAACCTGGCAGCAAAGTCCTAGTGAAGATTTTTGGAGGTACTTTTAGCGAAGGAAACTTTAATGAAAATGACCTTTCTTTCTCCAGTTGATGTCAACAGTGTGTTTCAGGGAACTTTCCTATCAAAGGTGTTGTGTTGGGTAATTTTGTCAGCTTGAAGGAGCCTGGAATCACTGTGGGAACAGATCTCAGGTCATGTCTGTGAGGGACATTTAGATGTGTTTGAGATGGAAAGACCTTAAATGCGGACGGTGTAATTACAGGCCAGGCTCCCTGACTGAATGAAAAGGAGAGACTGAGAGGAGGGAAAGAGGCTGCACCACCTTCAGGAGACCGAGGTTTGATTTCCCCACTGCTCGAGACAAGCAGCTTACAGACACCTGTACCTTGAACTCCAGGAGCTCTGATGCCTCCTGGCCTCCTTGGGCACCCACAGATGTGTGTGTGTGTGTGTGTGTGTGTGTGTGTGTGTGTGTGTGTGTGT
>JADRCD010169279.1:0-15009 GCA_019843815.1 Montemys delectorum | reverse complement strand
GAGAGAGAGAGAGAGAGAGAGAGAGAGAGAGAGAGAGAGAGAGAGAGGGGGAGATGCCCATGTGCCAGCAGCCTTCTTTTTTCTTGGCCTGGTTCCACAGGTGGGGACCCTCTCCCTAACCCTTCCTGCTCATCAGCTCCCATCCCATATGTCTAATTCCAGATCTGGTGTTACCATGGTGCCCATTTGACTGACAAGCTAGATGTTATACAGGGCAACAGACAATGATCCACACTCAGGACATTTAGGAATCTTTCTCAAGGGCAGCATCTTAAAATGGCTTCCCTGCTGGGGAGAGGAGTACATGGTGGTAGAACATTCCAGAAGCCTTTCACTCTCTCTCTCTCTCTAGTACTGAGAGAAGAGGGAGAAAAAAAGAAGCTATAAATAAAAGCAGAGAAGTAAGGAGGGGACAGACCCTTCTCTCTGCCCCTCTGTGACCCCTGCGACCCCAACAGGCTGCCTAACATCACGCTGGCTTTTAATTCTTCCACTACAAATATTTCCAATGGGGTGACAAGAAGATCAGCTCTGAGAATGGTCCTCAGCCTTACATAAAAGCAAAAGGGCTAGCCATGTCACTTAGCATCTATTTATTAAACAGTCAGCATGTCCAGCACAGAGACAAATACACATGTTGCTATTAAACAGCCTGGAGAAACTGTGAAGCTATGACCTGCAGCATGCCAAGCACACAAGAGAAGAGGACACATAGGTACCAAGGGCTTTTCACTCCGCTTGTAGCCAAGAACCTTGAAGGACAGCCAGGTGGGCCAGGTATGCCTGCTAAGGAAGCCAACCCCAGGTTTGCAGATGTCAAATGGGGTGGTTCTAAAAAGAGGTAGTCTGGATGGGATGGCCAGAGAGGAGAGCGGATGTGGGCAGCCAGTCTGGAGAAGCTAGAAAGCCTCATGCGCTAAGCTCAGTATGTAGTCTGGTGATTAGGCCCATCCATGGGCAGGGTTGGATGCAGAGAGGCCTGGTGGCCATGTGTAAGAAGCGCGTGGGCTGTGTGGGTGTGCTCGTCACCATTCTCTGGCCGACCATGGGCACAGAAAGGAGCCTGACTTACAAGAACCCGCTCCTGAAAGCCCAGGGAGGCCCAGCTGGGCCTGCAGCCAACTTCCACTTTACCCGGAATGCTTTCGCTTTCAAGACATCTTGTTTTGAGTCAAGATTCCTCCTTCTGTACATGGGACTTTCCAGCAGGACCACAGCTCCTTCCGTGCACTCATTTGGTCTAGGATGAATATCCTGGTTTGTTGAGGGAGTCTTCCAAGGGAGAACAGCAGCCATGTGGTCCCTCTGGAGTCTTCTTCTCTTTGAAGGTAAGTGGGGCAGATGGACAGCCTGTCCTCAGGGAGCCACAAGCCTCTCTCTCCCCAGCTGCCCTCATCCAGACTGTTAGGCAGCTTGCCTCTCAAAACCAAGTGAGAATCAAGAAGCGAAGGAGAAGTGAGGCGTGGAGCAAGCTCTGGAGCAAGCTAAAGCGATGTCTCGGATAAAATAGGGTAACAGCACCCATGGCATCTGTATCCAGAAGATACCACCCATTCCAGGACCCAAAGCAACTTGTAATGATGGCAGTTTTGAGAAAAAGTTGGGTGCTAGGGTGATGGGGATCTGGCCCTGCTGACACGTGGGGATTCTCCAGTCTAGGGAAAAGAGAGGTGGGTAAGGCAGAGGAGGGTTCCCTATGGTCTAAGGAGTGTTTTGGCAGCCTGTAGGGACACTGAGGTCACTCTCTGTGTCCTATACGAAGAGAGATAGACATTGAATGAAGAAGTGAGGTGACAGTAGGTTAAATGTGGTCCCTGTGGGCTCGAGGGTGGCTGACAGCTGGTGTTGGAGTCTTCAAACACGAGGTGACCCCCCCCCACCTCCATCCCTCTGATGGCCGTGTTTCCCTCTTTGATCAACAAATAGCCAACACGACATAAGAGTTCATAGATCCCCAAGACACTGTTGTACACTTCAGGGACTCGTGAGGCCTAAACAAGAACTCGCTACACTCTCAGACCTTAAGTCATTTTTAAAGGAGTTCTCAGTGGCAAATGATACAGAAGGGCTGATATGGCTCCTCCCTCGTCTTACTTAGAGGAAGAAGGAGAGATGCTGGGGGTCACACAGCTGATTTGTGGCAGAGCCTCAGTCTCAAGGGGCATCCAGTGTTAAGGCTAAATCTGTGTCCTTCAGGAGAGAGATGGCTGGGGCCCAAGAGGTTAAGGATATGGATGATGGCTAGAGTTGTGCTCAGCAGAGTGGCCCTCTAGAGCAGATCTCCTGACTCCAACTTCTAACACTTGGATACTTTATGTATCAGCCCTTACTTTGCCCTGCATCCTGAAGCCTCGTTCAGTACCAGGCTCAGGGTCAGTCCTCGGCAAGTTCGGTGCAATGTACTGAGCTCCTACAGTCTGATAGTAAACTGGACAGAGGAGGACAACTGTACGTATGAAGATAAAGACATTTGCTCCCGACCTGAAAGAGTTCATGCCCTGGTGGCAGATCCTGATTCAGAAACAGACACTACTAATAGGACAGGGTGCTGATCTCTCATCACTGTGGGAAAACAGAAAGAATGTAACCTTGCAGCAAGCAAGGGGAGAAGTTAGAGGTGATCGTGAGTCAAGGGGGCAGTTCAAAGCAGGATTGTCTTCCTCATACTTCAAGCTCAAAACAATCCTCAAAAAAAAAAAAAACCGTCAGCACCTTGCTATCTCACCTCCTGTCTGTCTCTTTCCCTTAATGATATGCAATGGGTCCCAAAGACCTGGGAGCACGCTCTGAGTCCTTCCCTCTCACTCTCAAACCTAATCTAATACCAGAGTTTGCTAACTACAGTATTAATTACTCTCTCTGTCTCCCCATCCCTGGTGGTTCTGTTCCTTGGTGTAAGTTTCCACCACCCTCATCTTGCATTGATAAAAACAGCCTCAGCCTTTAGGACACCTCCAGTGCGGTCTCTGTGCCTCCTCCCACCTAGGCGTGCATTTCATCTTGTCACTGTCTCACTCAAAACCTACCTGTGACCGCACGCACGCACGCGCATGCGCACACCATTATTCGAAGGATTTAAAAAGCTCGGAATCCAGGGCTCTTTCATGGTACAGTGAGGTCCCACCAACTCTTTGTGTCCTTTCCTCCTTACTTCTTTTCCTCTGCAGAACCACTTTCATTTCCGCTTCCCCCCCCCCCGCCCCCACATACCCGCCTCCCGTGCTGTTCCCTCGGCCTGTAGCACTTCTCCATCCCCAACCTCGTAGTCACTGCTTGGTCTGGCCGATTCCTACTCCTCCTTTAGGATGCTTCATCTCTGAAGCCGCTCCAGGCTGGGTGAGGACCCCTATTAACCTACCGTTGAAATACTTTTTCTCACCATGATTCTTAATTTGTTTTAGTGGCTGGCTTGAGGTCTGGTTTCCCCATGAACAGAGACTAGATTCTCTTTCTGTTTCGTTCCCTCATTCCATCCATGGGATGCTCTAGTACACCCTCAGCTCAGTGCAACTGCTATGTGGTGGAGGGCCCTAATTCAATTCTGAGCCACGCAGCCCTTTGCCAGGAGTAGGGCAAGACGCCCGCCTACACAGGCAGATTCACCAGGGTTTTTTGTTCTTACAGCGCTTCTTCCCATTGTGGTTATCAGTGTCCACGTGCTAAGCAAGGTAGGGGACACCTGGCTGCTGGTGGCTGAGTGTCCTCCGGGCTTCCAAGTGCGCGAGGCTATCTGGCGATCTCTATGGCCATCAGAGGAGCTCCTGGCTACATTTTTCCGGGGTTCCTTGGAGACTCTGTACCACTCTCGTTTCCTGGGTCGAGTCCAGCTATATGACAACCTCAGCCTGGAGCTTGGGCCCCTGAAAACTGGAGACAGCGGCAATTTTTCTGTGCTGATGGTGGATACAGGAGGTCAAACCTGGACCCAGACCCTGTATCTCAAGGTGTACGGTAAGTGTGCCCAATACTGGTTCCCTGACACTCGCCTCCTGCAAACTATCAAGCAAGCATCTGGAGCCATGGGAGCTGGGGAGGACAAGGTTCCAGAAAGACCTGGTCTTTGACCACGTTGCTAAGTCAGGGAACAGCGGCTTCCCAGAAGTCATATCTAAAAAAAAGCTCCCCACACACCTCCCTACACACTTCCCAGGTGAGCGCCTCTCAAAGCAGCTGGCTTCACCGGGCACACCAACCTCATCTGTATCCATTCATTCTTTCCTTGGCTCAGCAGCCTCCAACATTCACCTTCCCCGGCACCCCCCCCCAACCCCAATAAGTGAGCCTTATAATAAGTACCATGCACAGTACCCGTAAGGATAAAGAGCAGTGGAATATAAAACAGAGCATGGCCTGTCTGTTCGTTATATGGTACCATCATAGATTACAAGTGATACTATTTTGTATTTGCCACTAAAAAGGAAAAGGAAAAGAATGAGGCATGTGACATAATTAGTTTTTATTTACAAGTTAAATTCAACTTAAACTATAATTCATTATAGAACTTTTGTCCTATATTTCTGTTTTGTTTTGTTCTGATTTCTGTTGCCCTAAAGTTAGTGCTAAAGATTCCAAGCCAGGGCTTGTACACACTTAGAAAAATTCTACCAGGGATCTAGAATTCCCACAGCCCTATTTTTCTTAAAAGATCTTTTAGCTGGGTGTGCTGACACAAGCCTGTAATTCTAGCACTTGGGAGTCTGGGGGCAGGAAGATTGCTCCGGGTTCAAAGCCAACCTGAGCTACATTATTCGAGAGCTAAAAATCGCGACTATTTTTATTGCTTAGGGCCCATGGGGTGGGCTTTGCTCCACTAAACCAGCATAGCTTGTGCAGCTGCATATATCTCTGCAGCAGATGTGGCTGAACTGAATAAGGACGGGATGCATGCTCTCTCCTCCCACTCCTCCTCCCCTTCCTCTTGCTCTTCCCCCTCCTCTTTCTCTTCCTCCTTCTTCCTCCTTTTCCCCCTCCTCCTCCCCTCCTCCTCCCCCTCCTCTTCCCCTCCTCTTCCTCCTCTTCCCTCTTTTTCCACCTCCCCTCCTCCCTTCCCCCTCCTTCTCCCACTGCCCTCCCCCTCCTCCTCCTCCTCTCCTTCCCTCCCCCTCCCACTCCCCTCTCCCCCTCTCCCTTCCAATCTCTCTCCCCTTCCCCTCCCCTGCTCCCCCTCCTTCTTTATCCCAGGCCTTTTAACTCCCATTCATCTCATCCACCTAATTGCTTAAGACACATATGTGTGTGGCCTCACAACAGTATTTCAGTAAAAACTCAGACATGTGGAACGTTGTAGAGAGTCCAAATTTAAGAACGGGAAAGCGGGGATAGCGACTAGAATGAGGAAGCAGGAGAGAGAGGAGGGGCTATAAGCCAACTGGGAAGGGTCCTCAAAGCTTCAGAGATAGCTATCTATCATACCTGCCCTCAGGTGAGCCAATCAGGATGCTGATACAGTCAGAGGCTGAGCTTCCAGATACTTGAAGGCCTGAAGCAAGTTGTGCATCTTAGCAGTCAGATTGCTGGCTGGCTTTCAGCACTGTTTAGCCCCCTATCCCAGTGCCCTTGCACAGTGAGTAACCTCCACAGCCATGCAGGCCCCGGGGCCTCTCCCTATTCCAGTCTCAGCTGCCGAACGAACATGTGAAACAAGGACATTGAGTGTGGTAATGCATGCAGCACCCACACCACTAAGCCCTAAACTGCCTTGTTCTCGGGATCTGAATTACAGATTTTAAGGAAATTGCTGTTTTATTGCTTCCAAATACATAGCGTGATTAGAACTAATTGCGGGAAGCTGCCAAGCAGCCGTCCTTAGGAGCTCGGCTTTGACAATAGATAAGAATGATTTGAATTAGCGGATCGGTTACCAGAAATGTCGATGGGTGTTTCTACCGCGCCTGGTGGTGTTTGGAGGCAGCTTGTCCTCTTAAGTGGTGTAAATATCCCCCCTGTAATCTCTGTTTATACCATTAGTATGCCCAGCAAATCATTTCTTTTTTTTTCATATCACAAATCCCACCAGATTGAGCTGGCGTTAATGAGGCTTTACTCCGCTTGACTTTGGAATGCTGTCAGAGACTTGGCCCTCCCGTTGTCACTCTAATGCTCTCCCACTGGTCTCATTGGTAGAGACCCAGGGATTTGCTCATCAATCTATATAGGAATGAGGAGCCACGGCTTAAGATGCCAGGACACTAATTTGTTCAGCAGCCCAGGTATCAAGCACCAATTTGCCAGCACTAGAGAGCCAAGGTATGGCGATAACAAAACAGAGCCCCTCCCTCCAGGCTCCTCATTCACAGCATTTTATGCCCTTGCGATCATTTCTTTTTATTCATCGTTATGTTTGTGTCTGTCTCCTTCACCAAGCCGTAAGCTCCCAAAGTGCAGGAATGTGTGCTCTTACCTGAACTAATAAATACTTGTCATCCCTTGTTGAGTGACTGGCACACTGTGAAGGAAGTGCTACAAAAAAAAAAAAAAAAGACAAGGAACAGGGTGCCTAGAGAGTTCTGAGTCACACATCACACCCAAACTGTCAGGGAAGGTGTCGCAGTCAAGACATAAAGCAATGTGTCCAAGGGGGAGGTGTCTTTTTTTTTTTTTCATTATTTATCCATTTTTCATCCCGATCATAGCCCCTCCTCTTCTCCCAGCCCTTCCTTCAGATCTCTCTGAGAAGGAGGAACCTCCTCCTCTGGGTACCAATCTACTCTGGCACATCAAGTTACTGCAGGACTGGGCACATCCTCTCTCACTGAGGCCAAACGAGGCGGCCCAGTTAGAGGAATAGGATCCACAGGCAGGCAACAGAGTCAGGGCCGGGGGCGGGGAGGGGGGGGAGTTTGAAGGTTCTTAAAGAATGCAAAGGAGGTGTCCGGGTGGGCAAGAAGGGAAAGGATAAAGCCAGGTAGGGTGACACACCCCTGTAATAGCAACATTCTCTAAGTAGAGGCAGGAGGATTCTAAGTATGAGGACAACTCAGATTGCAGACTGAGACCTTTTCTCCAAATGAGGATGCGGAGAGCACTTGTGTGCACAGTTGAGCCACACAGAGACATGGAAGGCATGAAGCAGCCACCTCGGGTTTGGGAGAACTCCAAACCAATGACTAGGGGAGGAAGACCAGCAGAGAGCGTCACTGAGGAGGTTGACACAGATCACCTCGTAAAAAGGCTCTGGATACCAAGCGAAAGAATCAGCAGAGGGGAGATGAATGAGATTAAGGAACAGGAGAGGCCTCTAACCATGCGGAGAGCACAGACTGAGCTGTGGACCCGCCCCAGCCACTTGGTAACCCACGTCTCTCTGCTGCTCCCACCACAGATGCAGTACCCAAGCCCGAGGTTCAAGTGTTCACTGCTGTAACAGAGGAGGCTCAACCCCTCAATACCTGTCAAGTCTTCTTGTCCTGCTGGGCCCCCAACATCAGCGACATGACCTACAGCTGGCGCCGGGAGGGGACGGTGGACTTCAATGGGGAAGAAGAGCTCAGCCGTTTCTCAAACGGGCAGGTGTTGAGTGTCTCACTGGGATTGGGGGACCAGGATGTGGCCTTTACCTGCATTGCCTCCAACCCTGTCAGCTGGGCTATGACCACAGTCACCCCCTGGGAGAGCTGCCATCACGAGGCAGGTATGGCAAGGACCAGTAGGCACTGTTTGAGGGATTATAGTGCATCAGGCCTGTCTCTGACTGTACCTTCCATGTTGCAGCCTCTGGGAAGGCCTCGTACAAGGATGTGCTCCTGATAGTTGTGCCAATTACACTGTTCCTGATTTTAGCTGGTCTCTTTGGGGCATGGCATCATGGCCTCTGCTCAGGTAGGAATCTTGTGAGCTGGAAAAGGGGTTTGAGAACCTAGAACACACTCTCTCTGACCTTCCCTCCCGTTCAGCCCTCTCTTGCTGAGTCTTCAAGGTAAGTGTGTTCTGGGAAGTCTTGCCTAACTCCTCTACGTCCCTACCTTCAGTCTGAGTAATATCCTCCCTTTAACCACCTTCGATCACTCCATCCCAAGGACTAATACCTGTTTGCTCCTGCTGACTTGGCCCCACAT
Source organism: Montemys delectorum (assembly GCA_019843815.1). NCBI lineage: Eukaryota > Metazoa > Chordata > Mammalia > Rodentia > Muridae > Montemys > Montemys delectorum. The sequence goes on along the minus strand of JADRCD010169279.1, from coordinate 6,955 downwards.
CTGCCCAGATGCCCCATATCTTATCCCTGAAGGAGCATCTCAGATGGTATAGGCTTCATGGTTGTTTTCATGCTGAGCTTCCTGGTTTCGCTATGTTTTTCATGTCCTGGAAGATCAGGGTCTTGTTCTGTGATTAGGCACTAGGTCCAGAAGTAACAGGTACTTGTATATTCTTGTCAAGGGACAGGAAAGGTGAGATGGGGTGGACAGCTGAGACTGTACCCCATTTAGGGGTCCTGTCTGCTAGGAATAGGGTCTTTCCTAGACCCTTTGCTCCCCAAAATATGTAGTAAAAAGGTAGAAGCCTAGAAAAGGACAACTTTTAAAACCCATTTTATTGAGATATAAATCATATGTTGTACAATTCACCTAGTTAAGGCATGCAATTTAATGGATTTAAGTTAATCCAGAGCTTAACCTCCAACCCACAACCAACTTTAGAACATTTCTATCACTTTTCCCATCAAAAGAATACCATAAGCCCTTAGTCAACATTTCTTCACCCTCCGGTGCTTCCCCCAGCCCTAGGCAACCACATATCTACCTTCTTCGTCTATTCTGGACACTTCACGTGAATGGAATCCTACTCTGAGGTTCTTTGTGATGAGCTCCTTTTACTTACCCTAACATTTTAAAGGCCCATAAAAGAACGGCTGTGGGCCAGCTGAGATAATGTAAAAGCTCTACACAGTATGTCCAGAGGCTTGCCCTAGCTCTGTCGCACGACTTCCTTTAAACAAAGCGCATCATGGCACTAACTCATGGCATGGATATAGATGGTGTGCACATACTAAGAAGAAGGTCCTGTTCTTAACATCTCCTCTTCCAGGGGTTTTAGGAAATGAGAAGGGGTAATTGGGTTCAGGACATTTAGTGTTCAAAGGCTTGAGGCTGGGCCAGGTGTGCCAAGACTCTAAACACTGGAGGGCTAACTCTCTGATCTCCCATCAGGGAAGAGGAAGGATGCTTGCACTGACAGAGTGCCTCCAGAGACAGAGAATGCCCTCGCATAGAGGAGGATGTCATGAGGGACAACATACACTGGTGCTCAGACCCTGAAGAGGTGCACTGCCCAGCCACATGATGCTCCACACCTAGACACCTCCAGGATCCTCATAACTTCCACAAGTCGGTCTGCCTCTAGTGGACAGCCAAGAAAGCCACCATCCTGGAACATCACCCTGGCCCAAACTTCCTCCCTCCTCTCTCCTGTTTGCACATGCTGGATCCTCTCTGGGCAAGATGAACTAGTAGAATGCTTCCTTCAGAACAAGCACTGGACTTTCTCTATGATCCACAGGGATATCGATTATCCAGGGCATCCATTCTTCTACCACTGTACATAAGGTCTTGCCCAACAACCACCAAGGGACTGCCTCCAGACCAGGACCTGGGCTCGAAGAGAGATCAGATGTTTGAACTAACAAGGAAATTGAGCTAACCATTGCCAACTTCAACCCCACACCCCCAGAGTCTGAGGTCCTTGTGTTCAAGATGTTATTATAAGAAAAGTCAAAGAACAGGAAAAGATAAAAGACAGGGCTTTCTCTTTCTGGCCTAGAAGACTTTAAGATCAACTGAGTTCAAGGGTCCTCAAAGGTAAATCGAGGTGACAGATGATGAGGAATAGCTAATGTACCACGTTGGGAACAAAACCATTTTTCTGGTAGCACCATATCAATAGACATCTTTGTTACCATTAATTCTTGTGTCACCTGCATATCTGGGGTGGTGTTTCAGGCTTTCTCCATACATTCTACATAGTTGCCAGAAAAAAAAAATACAGAAAGTTTGACCCAGCCAGCAGGAAATTCTTCCACAACATCAAGAGAAACAGTTAAGTTCAGGATAAGTCTGTCTTCCTGAAACTGGGAGAATGAAGAGCCACAAAAAGCTACATAGGGGGCTGGAGAGATGGCTTAGCAGTTAAGAGGACTGACTATTCTTCCAGAGGTCCTGAGTTCAATTCCAAGCAACCACATGGTGGCTCACAACCATCTATAATGTGTACTCATATAAATAAAATAAATTAATACATCTTTTTTTTTAAAAAAAAAAAAAAAGCTACACAGGAGGAAGACTATAGAGGAGAAGAGTACTGAGACATTTAGGATCTGCCATATTTATTTTCAGATGCAAGCGTAGATGATGATCCACCCAGGTTCAAGGGGAGAGACAAAGTCCCTACCACTCAACTGCAGCATCATCAAAGGTCATTTTGACATATGCTATAGAGACTATAGTTATGGCCATTTTGGAAGATGTGTCCTACCACTGAATGATTCTGTCCTGAAAATGTCTAGGCTGTTTACTGCTACGTGGTAAAAACAAACAAACAAACAAACAAAAACCATTTAAGGAGTTAAGCTTATCCTCAGAGAGCAGTAGCTACTAAGGTTCATGCTTATTCCTATCCAAATGTAATGGGTTTGATCCTGGGGCCCCACCCAGACCTTTATAATAGAGAGAAAGGAGGCATTGAAGAAGCAGAGGTAGTTTTGAATATGTTTCCTAGGATATTCCTTAGTCTCTCCACCCAGGAAGTCAGTCCTGCCCTGGTACTTTTCCTCTTCTCCCCAATGCCAAGACAGACAGTCACTTCCCCTGGGACAAATGGAATCCCCTGGCTTGTGTGTTCACATTACACACCTCCCCTCCACTTACCCAGCATTCCCCTTGCTGGCTTTTCTCAGCAGTCTCTGGCTTTACCCAATTCTCCCTCTCTCCTACACTCACTTTTCCCCTTTCCAACATCTTCCTGCAGTGTGCACATGCCCAGTCCACCCTCCCCTGCCACCTGTAGGCATGTTCTCACCAAATCATGGGAAAACAACCCGTTCCTAGAAACAGTATGGAAAGGATCTAGTGATGAGCCTTGGTGGTTCCGGGGTGATAAAATGCTTGCGGTCACCCACTTCCCCTCCTCCTATCCCCACAGCCTCACCTCGGATCAAAGCATAGTTCTCCTCTTCCTGAGGTAACTCATATAGACAGTGGTATTGCAGAGGGTTGTACCAGGGCCTCTTAGAACAGGCCTCGTCCTACTCAAACAAACATCCCCGGTGACTCACTTGTCAACTAGTAGACTTATTATCCTTCCTCTGGAAAACACAAAGTACATCTGAGAGACCAGTCTTATTCTAAGAGGCATTGGGAAAGATGCTTTGAAAGTTACACCATCCCAAGTACGAACCGAGGGCCCAGCGTATGCTGGGAACTCCTTGAGGCACTGAAGAATCAGTTTCAGATGAAACAAAGCCTTGGCTTACATGGAGTCTATGTTTGGTGGCATATAAATAAGCTGATAAGTCCATGCTAGATGCTGACAGGTTCTGTTTCAAAGATTGGGCAGGCTAGCTTTGTGGTACAAGCAGCTACTTGGGAGGCTGAGGTAGGAGGATGGTAATTCAAGGCCTGCTTGGACTACAGAAGAAACTCAAGACTAGCCTGGCTGACTTAGTCAGAAACTTGTCTCAAAACAAAATGGGAAAAGAGGTTCTGTGGCAAATAGCTTGGTGGTTGAGTGTTCCCTGGCTCTGGTTCAATCCCTGGATGAAAGGAAAAGAAAAAGGAAGGAAGAAAAGAAAATAAAAGGAAAGAGGGAAGGGATGGAGGAGGGAAGGGAGAGGGAGGGAGGAAGAGAGAAGGAAGAAGGAGTGAGTAAAAGGCTAGGGACTGATGTCTGGGGGAAGACCCACTTGTTGGGGAGAACTCATGCCCTGGCACGGAGTACTCCATCTGCACAGAGCAGAGCTTGCAGAACCCTTAAGTGGGAGCACAGTTCAGAGCCAATAGAGACCACATGGCTGGATGCAAACGGGAGGTCTTCATGGTCTGCAGAGGAAGAGCCTCCTCTCCTTGGAGTTTGAGTGTTAGCAGAGGGGGCCCCCGGCGAGTCAAGGGTCAGTCTCTTTGGGAAGGATTTTTCAGTATGCACATGAGCAACCAGGAGCCTCCCCAGACCTTTCTTTCTCTTCCTTACTCTCATGTTCTTTGTCTTCAGCAATAGCATTTTCCCTTCTAGAAAGGATGGATGCAAGATGGGCTGAGGACCAAGAGGTCATGTGACAGAAGGTTAGAATACACCTAAGCATGGTGGCTTCTACCTATAATCTTAGTGCTCGAGAGGATAAAGCAGGAGAACTGCTGTGACTTTAAGGCCAGCCTGGATTGCCTAGTGAGGACCAAGCCAGCCTGGGCTACAGAGTGAGACCCTGTATCTTAGAACTAATATAAGAGATCGGGGGAGAGCCTAGAACAGGAGTCTGTTTGGAGAGAGCTTCATTTCCTTTGAGGATATGAATACTCAGTGCTTTGTGAGTGGGGAGGGGGCAATTATCAGTGGCATCCCCAGCAAGCCTTTCTTCCACTTTTATATTTATATTCTTCCATTTATATTTCTTCCACATAGTGCCTGCTCTTAGCTCTTGGTTACTTACCGATCTCTCAGGGAGACAACCATCCCTTTCCAGACTTGACCCATTGGCTCCCTGTTTCCGCTCTGCCTGCAGCCTGATAGAGGAGCCTGCAAAATTCCGGAATACACCTCCAGGTCTGTGAAAGTTTCCGTGTCTGTCTCTCCTTTGGGCCGTCTGTTGGTGGTAGTCAATTGCCAGGAGTGGCTGCCGAGCATATGAGTGGGTAGTGGGAATATTCTACTGCATGGCTATCTATCTCCCATTCCAGGAGCTCTACTTTTAAGGAGACACAATAAACTTTGTGAACCCAGAAGAGAATGGCCAGAATGGTGAGAAGCCTGAAAGCCCTTACACCATGAGAAATGACTAAAGAAAACTGGTGGTGTTTTGTCTGAAAGAAAAAAAAAAAAAACAAAAAACAAAAAACCTCAGATGGACACAGCTAGACAAATATTTGAAGGGCTTGAACAGAAGCCCAGAGTGTGTAACCAGGGCTAATGGAGCATGTTACCAAGGCACAGATATTGACCTGTGTGAATAACACAATATCATAGCTGGGAGGCAGCTTTGTGGTTCCTCTGTTCCACTTGTTAGGTAGAAAGCTAAAGTGAAAGAGACATAATTAGTCAATGTGTGAAGTCCATATTAGTTCTGGATTTTCTAAATCAGTCCGGCCCCTCACACTGCACTACATCACCAGGAAAGAACTTTGTAACCGATGACGAAACAGTTTTGAGACGAGCTGTCTCAGCAGATGTGAGTAAGGAGAAACTGTCTCAGAGCAAGACCAAGCAAGAATAGAGATTTATCATATTAGGAAGCTGAGGCTCCCAGGAGTGACAAATACATTTGATATATGTATGTGTGTGGGCCAGTGGGAGGGTGGGAGGGGCCACTGGGAGGGTGGGAGGGGCCAGTGGAAGGGTTCCGCTTCAGAGTCGGAAAGCAGCCATGTTCCGTGGAGGAAGATTTATGGAGCTTCCCTTCCTCTGCCATTTCTCTCAGTGCGTTGCTTGGGGGAAATATCAGCACGACGGAGGGGAAAGTGATGGAAGTAGTTACACCATTACCAAGAAACACAAACCAGCAATCATACAAACAAGTGAATAATACACACACGGTCACTGAAACTGTCGTGTTTCTTAGAATGGCTAAGAATAAAAGAGAAACTCTGGCATTAGTCAAGCTTCTTTGGGTCTATGCAAAAGCGACAACAGCAAAAACACAAAAACAAACCTCTTTGGCAAATATAGAATATGTCAAAAATATAGCAAATATAGAATTTATCTTAAAGTTGTGGGTTGCTCAGAGATTCCTGCCCCCCCCCCCATAAAAAAACGTTGACTACACTTGGAGTCTCCGTGGAGTTATTCCCCAGTTTCTCACTAAAAATTCAAAATCAGTGGCGTTACATCAACGTAGCTGTCCCCAAGGACTTTCTTTCTGGGACATGGGAAGAGTGGTTTGTGACATCTTGTCAGAAATAATAGTCGATTTAACAAATAAGAGGTTTTTTTTAAAAGCTCGAACAGGAATCTTTAGAACAGGAAATGCATCCATCTACTCATTCAGTAAGACCTGAACATCTGCTGCACAACACAGACCCATCCGTTAGTTATTAAAGCGCATGATGGCCCTGCCCTCAAAGGGTTTCTGATCTCCTTGTCAACAGCAGTAGCAGTAACAGCCATAGAGTGCCACAGTGAGTTCAAAGTTATCTGCTGATCTGTGAGACCTCTGTCCCCAGTGAGGGCCAGTCCATGCCCCAGGGAGAGGCAGCAGGGCAGAGGTTTTGCCTGGGAATAGCTAGCAGGCATGGAAGACTGGAGTGCGTGGTGATTTCCTGGGCAGGTGTTCCCAAAGCAAGAGGTTCTGTTCAGCTGTGTTCCCAGAAGATGGAGGTATCACAGGCTGCCCCTCCAAGTGGGGCAGAAAAGAGAGAGAGGTGCTGGGGCCAGAGCCACATTCCTTGGGGGAGGGATGATCATGTGACCTGGGATTCTTGGATTGGGACGCTGTCTGTCACAGTCTGTCTTGTCTTCAAGCCCACCACACAGCTGTTGCACTCCCTTGTTGGGGCTACTCAGGGATCGCTGTGGTCCGGTCAAGTCAATGAAATTCTGCCTAACCGGAGGGAAAATGAGGCGGGCTGCACCCACCTGCTGCTTGCTGCCTGCACTGGCTGGTCTACTCACCATACCGCTGGTAACTGCAGGAGGCCAGGGCACCAGGTGCTGACCACTGTCCTGCCTGTCAGACCCAGGAACACGTCAACCCCCAGCCCCCCGACCCATGATCCACTGATCATCTGACCCTCTCTCTCCCTGCTCAGAAGTATTGTGGAATCCTGCCTCTCACTGACAGCAGTAACCTGACAGCCTAATACCCAGAAACTTCCTAACAGTCCCATCTTCCAACACACACATACAACACACACAACACACACAACACACACACATAACACACACAACACACACACACAACACACACATCATATCTACAACACACACACACAACACACATACACACAACACACA
>JADRCD010169269.1:9730-26572 GCA_019843815.1 Montemys delectorum | reverse complement strand
GATAACTCTAGCCTGTGTCAAGTTGACACACAAAACTAGCCAGTACATGTGGTATGGTAGTGATGGTGTGTATGTAAGTGTGTGTGTGTTTGTGTCATGGTTGAGGTGGTATGTGTGTGTGTATGAGTGTGTATGTATGTGTTGTGTGATATGGTCGTGTATATAAGTTATGTGTGTATTGTGTGGTATGGTGGTAGTAGTGTGGGTATTGTGTGGCATGATGGTATGCATGAGTATGTGTGTATTGTGTTTTGTGAGTTGTGGTGGAGGTGGTGTGTATGTGTGTATGGGTGTGTATATTTGTATATGTTGCAGTGGAAGTGGTGTGTATGTGTGTATGAGTGTGTATGTTTGTGTGTGTTGTGGTGGAGGTGGTGTGTATGTGTGGTGTATGAGTGTGTGTGTATTCGTGTGTGAATATGTGTATGAGTGTATGTGTGTGTGTGTGTATGTGTGTGTGTGTGTATGTTGTGTGGTGTGGTGGTGATGTGTTTGAGATACCTTATCAAGGAAGAACTGAGCCTTAGTGCTCTGTCCACATGGAAATGTAATATCTTTGCATACTTTTACTTCTACACATAATTTTTCCAGAAATATTTCAAAGCATCCTCTAGGCCTTGTCCTTACTCTCTGTCCCTGTAAAAACTAGCAAACTTAATTTCCCTTGGTTGTGAATTTTTCAATTCACATTCAATTCAATTCAGCTTCAACTATTGAAGCTAATAGCATTTCCTTTGTGTCAGTTTCTCCTTTATAAGAAGAGCTAACATGGTCTATGATGGTTAATCTTTACTGTTAACTTGATGGGTTTGGAGCCACCTGCACACATACCTCTGAGTGTCTGTGTGAGGCTGGACCCAGAGAGGGAACGGTCACTCTGAATGGTACCACCATGCTATGGCCTGAATTCTGTCCTGAATACAAAGGTAAAGTGAAGAAGCCAGCTGAACTTTGCCATTCACTTCTCCTGGTTCTTGCAACATACTCCTGCCTCCAGGGATTTCATGGTGCCTTCCCCACCATATGGACACTACCAAAATAAGCCCTTCTATCTATAAGTTGTCCCCCTCAACTCAGGTATTCACTCATAATGATAAGAACAGTAAGTAAGAAGCAGGCTCTGAATTAAATGAATTAAAATTTTCACATGTAAAATTTTTCTTTCTTTAAACTACTGCCAATTGGCCAAATTCAGCCCATTGCCATTTTAGATAATAATAATAATAATAATAATAATAATAATAATAATAAAAAATTGTGACAACACACTCCCGTTTATTTACTTGTGAGTAGTCTACTTTTTTCCACTCTGTAGTGGAAGAGGTGATATGTGGCTCTTCCTCTGAGGGGCTCCTGGGGACCATAGCAAGTGAGGAATGGGCTAGGAAGTTAAGATTCAGGATTGAAGCCCCTCCTTGTTTGCTTTACCCCCAAGCCATACCACAGCCCAGAAGAACTTTTCTTGCTGCCACATGACCATGAAGGGTATCTCAGTGAGAACTCTAATCTTTCCACTCTGCTCATGTGTCTATTTTCTTCCTCACCAGATACAGTGTCACATGGGTTGTACGTGGTCACCTTCCCACATCATTCCCAAAGCTATAATAATTACTTACATGCTTTCCATTTACTTTAAGTAAGACTATCAAGTATTCAAGTTCTCAGTACCCAAAGAAGGGATAAATATAAGGAGGTGTTGTGTAGATAAAACATCTTACTATCACATCTTTTTGACACTCTCATTTATAAGAACATCAGCTACTTAGGAAGGCAGATTTTTTCTTTTTTCTTTTATTAGATGTTTTCTATATTTACATGTCATATGATTTCTCCTTTCCCAGTTTCCCCTCAAAAAAGAAAAAAAAAAACCAACCCAAAAAACAAGAACAAACTTTTTAATAGGCTGAAAAACCAGGTAGACAATTCAAGAAAGCTGTAGAGTTTTCACCATTTAGCTTTTTAAAAATGTGAAGTGTTAAGGTGTCAGTTGATTTTGATGAGGTTCCTCATGTGTGCACGCACGTGTGTCCTTAAAGTCATCCCCACTGTACTTAGCAACATCTGGAAGCAGTATTGGGAGAGCCACGTGCTTGGTTCTTAGCTTCAAACATGTTAGAAAGGAATGTTTTGTAAACCAGAAGGAGGCTACAAACAGTCACCCCAAAGCACACTTTTCAAGGTTTTCCAGTGTTTGAGTTACTGCAGTTGAATAGCTGAAGCTCTCAACTCTGGGATAAATGGGGGCAAAAAACCCCAAAACCAAAACAAAAATAGAAACAACAACAACAAAACCAAAGGAAACTGTCATCAAGAATGCAAACGCATTAAGAGAGCTAAAAGTACCACCGCACTCAATGAGAGATGGATGTCCTTTCTCCCTCTTCGCTCCCCTCGTCTCTCCGTTCTTCTCCCTTCCTTTTCCTTAGTCTCCTTCTTCCCCCTCATTTCTTCCTTTTTCCTTCTCCCCATCTGATTCTTCCATCCTTTGTTTCTCCTCTATCTCAGCAGCCATGTGACTAGCACGGAGTTTTGAAGAGAATGTTGATTCATTGTTCGGTCAATCAAAGTGGCAAGCAAAAGGCAGTCGAATATCTAGCTTCTCATGCTAAAAAGCAGTGAAGGGGAAAGGAACAAGAAGCGAGGAAGAAAGGACAGAGAATGGGCCTCAGAGTGCGCACAGAGGGAGCTGGGCTCTGGTGGCACAGATGTGTTTGTGGGAGTGTGGACATATGCCCGGGAAGTGTTTATCACGTTGCGTTGCGTGCCTAGAAACAGTGTGTTAGGAACACAACCGAGGAGCTTCTTTATCACCTTTACTTGGTCTACAAAAGGTTCCTCAGAAGGGATGACACTTGAAATTAACCTTAAAGACCCCATGCTTCTTTTCAAGGTTCTGCCGTATCCAGTGTGGGGTATTTAAAATGAGCATGCCCACGTGTCCAGGAAGCTTGGGAGCAGGCACGGTTTTTTTTTTTTTTTTTTTTTTTTTTTTTTTTTTTTTTAGGAAAGCACTCCCTATGAATGGGGGAATTGCTGTCTGGGGAAACTCAGAGCGAGCAGGAGCTGCAGTTACATTCTGGAGGCCATATGGGGGAAGGTGAAAAGCACTGCTGTGTACTGTGTCGCTAGCTCACCGAAGGACAGGGCTTTGCTGCTTCCGGTCTTACCAGGAAGTCTTACCAGGAAGATAGGCAGTGTTCTTCCTCATCTTTGCATGTGTAATGTGCTTTAGATTCCGGATTCCTTAGAGAGGCAATTCTTCTATTTGGTTGCACGCTGGGACCCCCGAGTCTTCACCCTGGACCCACTGAGTCACAATTTCAGAATCTAGGGCTCGGAAATCTCTATTTGTAAAAGGTTCTCTGAGTAATTTGGCTGATGAGCCAGGCTGGTGAACCATTAGTAACAGTCCAATTGTATTAGTTAAGCACATGACATTGATTCCAAATTGTAAAGCTCTGAGGTGGGCCGAGCCCTGATTAACCTCGTCAATCAAGTAATCAGTGCGCATGAAGAGCCTATCCACCGACCGGAGGTTTATACGGCTGTTTGCCTTACAGGGTTAACACGTCCAAGTTTGAGTCCTGTGGCTGTTCTCCAGAGTTCACCTCATCTAGTCCATAAACTTTCCGTGGTTGGAGACACAGGTTTTATATTTTTTCTTTTTTCCTAGTAATTCAGATATAGGTCAGAATGTTTGTCAGAACTGCTCACCCTGGAAATGAGAAGCATCATAACAAATCCAGGATGTCATTATGCTGCCATTATCTCTAACTTTATTATCGAATACTGGGTCATCCACTAACCTTTAATATTCTGAGGAATTTATAAACTTATCTGACTAGCTATTTAAAAACTGGCTTTTAACTTTACAGGACCGAATGTAGGAGGTACAGGCTGAGCATGAGTAACATGAGGATGAGCAGGCCATACACAGGGAGAGTGATGCTCTCTGTCTGAATCACTCTCTCGTGGGAAGGAGTGAGGGAAATAACAGGAAATCCAAAGCACAAGTATGTTGTCATTTTACTTTAATGAAATTAAATGAAAAGCAAGCTTTGTAAAAGAAAGTGCCTTTGCAGATTAAATGATTACACCAACTGATAAAGGAAATAAGGAATAATCAAATTATTTGGAAAGTTCTATCTTAATCAAAATTGGTTAAAGATTTCAAGTTCACATGTTTAAACACAAGAAGTTTCCAAACTAATATGAAAGAGAAGAGATTCCTCCCTTCCACAGTGTCTAACAGTATCTTCATAAACAAATAATCAGATAAATATCTTAACATTTTAGATTAAAAACATGAAAAACACAAATTACCCTGATAACCAAGTAATCAGAAATCACAGCATAGATGGAAACAGATATGGTCATACTAAAAATTTGTTGTTCAATCACCACTGGGTTCATTAAATCATCTCAAACATTGTAGGAAGAAACACTAATATGTTTTTTGAGAAGCTATCATCTCAGAGACACAAGTGTAAACAAGTGTTGCCAGTCCTTGGATGTAATAAAATAAAGAACTACAACAAAATCTTTCCAAGAAGACACTTGAGGTTACTGAACTTCTACTACAATTTTTGCTTGCGAAGATGCTGGTGCTATATTTCCCATAGCAACATCCTTGCATATGAGGAATATTCTGAATCAAGGCCAGCAGATATTACTCAAGACAAATTAGTATGCTGAGAGATACAAATAAAATTATTCCTGTCACCCTGTGGCAGAACAAAATTAACTCGATATAACAACATCTTTCTATGTAAACAGTTAGGCATCATCTGTAGGTAGGTTTGCTGTTTTATGAGTCTGATGAAGTCCAGTAACTAAGTCATTTAGGTGTACTTGATCAACAGAACTCCACCTTGACTTAAAAACTTATTTGATTTATATACACTAATTGAATGGTAACTATTTAGTTATGCTTATGCGATAAGGCAATTCCTTGAAATACAGAGCTGATAGGACGTTGACTGGAGAATAAAACCATTCACAAGCTGCTCAGTCAGCCAAGTACATTATTATGGTTTAAAATGTAATATTTTACTTTCCTAATGCCTATGTGGATATAGATGACTGACCTGTATAATTTATTATATCTGTAGAAAGACGTAAATACAGAGAATTAATAAGACATAGTTGCTAAACTTTTGTATGGCAGATTTGTAGAGTGTTGTTGACCATTTTAGCAAGAGCTAGATTTAAAGCTTGAAAGTTGTAGTTATTCAGCCTGAAATTATATTCTCATGATCTTACTCCTTGTCACATATTTTCATGTGAGCAAGCCCACATTTCTTTGAGCCCTACAGGCATAGAAAACAGAATATGATATCAGAATTTCCTCAGCTGATAAAAATCATAGTGTGGTTAGCTGTGTCATAGCCCTGGATACTTGGATGGAGACTCAGATTTCCTGGCTTGTACACTCAATAAGAAGTAAATGGTATAACTTAATTTTCCTGGGTGAGGTGGGGTACCATCATTATGACCTAGGAAAAGGGACATGGTAGCTCATTTAGAAGCATTTTCTATGAACAATAGGCGGACCAGCTTCATCATATTCCTGCTTACTGATCCACATCTGCTGGAATGTGGATAGGCTGGCAAGGATGGAGCCCCCAATCCAAACGGAATACTTGCGTTCTGGAGGAGCTATGATCTTAATTTTCATGGTGCTTGGTGCCAAGGTTACAATTTCCTTCTGCATCCTATCAGCAATGCCTGGGTACATGGTACTGCCTCCAGACAGCACAGTGTTGGCATATAAATCCTTCCGAATATCTACATCACACTTCATGATAGAGTTGAACGTTGTCTCATGGATCCCTCTGGATTCAATGCCTAGAAAGGAAGGCTGGAAAATGGCTTCTGGGCATCGAAAGCGTTCATTCCCAATGGTGATCACCTGCCCATCAGGGAGCTCATAGCTTCTCTCAAGTGAGGATGAAGCGGCGGCAGTGACCATCTCCTGCTCAAAGTCCAGGGCCACGTAGCACAGCTTTTCTTTGACATCCCGCACGATCTCCCTTTCTGCTGTGGTGGTGAAGTTATAGCCTCGTTCTGTCAGGATCTTCATGAGGTAATCAGTCAGGTCTCTGCCTGCCAGATCTAGTCGTAGAATGGCGTGAGGCAGAGCATAACCTTCATAGATAGGCACAGTGTGAGTGACCCCATCCCCAGAATCCATCACGATACCTGTAGTCCTTCCTGAAGCATAGAGGGAGAGCACGGCTTGGATAGCCACATACATGGCAGGTGTATTGAAAGCCTCGAACATTATCTGAGTCATCTTTTCCCGGTTGATTTTGGGGTTGAGGGGTGCCTCGGTGAGAAGAATAGGATGCTCGTCCGGTGCTACACGGAGCTCATTGTAGAAAGTGTGGTACCAGATCTTCTCCATATCATCCCAGTTGGTGACGACTCCGTGTTCAATGGGATACTTGAGAGTCAAGATGCCTCGCTTGCTCTGGGCCTCATCTCCCACATAACAGTCCTTCTGGCCCATGCCCACCATGACCCCCTGGTGTCGTGGACGCCCTACCATGGAGGGGAACACAGCACGGGGGGCATCGTCACCCCCAAAACCTGCCTTGCACATCCCTGATCCATTATCTACGACCAAGGCAGTCAGCTCATCATCAACCATGGTTGCTGGTTAGGATCTTCCAGATGGGTGAACAGGAGTTAAAAAGAGGTGAGTTCTAGACAAAGATGCACCAGACAGTGACTGGAGACTCAGAACACTTCAGAGCTGCCCTTAAAGAAGAGAGCTTGGACCTTGAGCACAGGCATTTAAGGGAACACACTGACTCCACCCATGTCTTATCCTACCAGTTCCCAGCCACTTCTGGGTGGGGCTACCTTTGAGGTAATAATACTGATGATAATTACAGAAATCATTAGTAGGCCTCTTTCATAAAGAGAAAACTGGCTACCAAGTGGCTAAATCTCAGGGTGCTATAATTAGGCAACCCACACACTGCTGCCGGTCTGCTTGGTGAGGTCTCTAGATTACTATGTGAAGCAGAGAGAATGTAACCACAAGATGAGAGAGAACTAGAGATGGAATCCATACTAGAGTGCTCGGAGGGCCTCTCCTCTTTAGCACTGCACTCTGACTGCGCTTAGCTTTGACTTTCTAGTTTTGATATATCATTCATATGAATGTTCTGATTCTGTCTTTACTTTTTAAAGCTTTTCTTTCCCATTATTAGAAGATGTCATCATGATAGAAGCTGTTTTAATGGAAGAAAATAACGAGTGGCCTCAGGTGGCCGAATGACTTTAATCAGAATGTACTTGTGCCATGAAATATGTAGAGCTATTTAATTGACTTCAAATCCACCAGGCACAAGTAAAAGCAATAGGGTAAACCACTATATATTTTTCTGACATACTATCTAATAACCACATTATATTATTTATATTTTCTAATAACCACATTTATTATTATGCATTGACATTCATAGGTTTACCAAGCTGATGTTGACTGCACAAAGACAAAATGCCAATGTTTTTGAGTGATTTACTTTTAAAATACAAATTATGATAGTCTTATTCATAATGAACTTTTATAAAATAGTTGAGTTATATAACAATAAACAATTTAAATGATAAGATAAAAATTTAAATTATATATCTAGGTACGTATTGATCTTTTAAACAACCAGATCTTCAAGATGCAAATATTTTATTATTACATCAACCCCATTTGTAGTTGTTAATTTGACATAATTGCTACAGTATTGCTCTCCTCTTATTTAAAGATATATTATACTGACCACTTTGGAGAAAGTTTATTTGAATTTAATGTTTAATGAAGAAATACAGACAACTTGGTAAATGTGTGTCATGAAGGTTCATAGGCCAGGAGGAACTGGGAAACCATCACTTACCAATGTTCATGACTTCTTGTCCCAAATGTGTCAGGCAAGCAGGATAATGACTTCTTTGTCTCTCTACCCCCTCGACCCTCACTTCCTGAGACAGGTGGGAGAGCTGATCCAGGGGTCATGAGAGTGGGAGACCTGGCCCATCCTCTCGATGGCTGCAGTCCTTTGGAAAAAGGACCCTGCTCTTTGACTGGGCAAGACATTGGAGCTGGCTCTGGAGGCATGAGTGTGGGTGAGGCAGCTCCGAGGAGACCTGGGGAAAAGTCAATATTGTTGGTGTCACAGAAGTCAGAGACCTCAAACCACACCAATGACTCATTGCAATGATCATTGACTAGTGAAGATGTGGTGACAGAAGGGTATATTGTGGGGTACTCTACAGCTTCCATGATGAGGTGTTTACTATGCTTTAATCTGTTTATTTTGTTTGGGTGTATGGTTTTTTTAGGGGGGAATTGCAAAGGCAAGGGTGTATATGAGGGGACAGAGATGAGTGGGGCTGGGGTGCATGATGTGAAACTCACAAAAAAAATCAATAAAAAGTTAAAAAATAACTTCTTTGTCAGTTCTTCTAAAGCAAAGTGATTTTTTTTTTAATCTACATTTGAGTTCTCCAAAGTCACCTTTAGTTTGGTTCATTTATTCTTTCGCTCACCCCAAAAATCTCACTTCCTAAGTGAAGGCAACAACTCCTCATTGTTGAGTAGAAATAAACCTTCAGCTTCAAATCTGACAAGAGCAAGCCTGTGTTCTTACCCAGTAAGTCTCTCAGATAGTCATGACAACAGCGTGTTGTGAGTGTCTGGCTCTCTTTTCTTGTTGTTCAGTTTGAAGTCGAATTACCTTTCTCTTGGCCTCTAAAGTATCTTCAAAACCTTCCTGCAGAAAATCAGACATGGCAGGAAGTATGTCTGAGTGTAAGACTTAAGGGCTTGCTTTGGACCCCACCAGGACTAACCTTCCTTTTAATCTTTTATATAACTGAAAAATTCCTCCTTTGAGTACTGAAGAACTGAGCCCCTAACCCAGATGGTTTTATGAACTTCTTTTTTTAAGGCAGTACAACAAAGCTTTCCATTATTGTAATTTTATGGCTATAGAATATTGAGTGTTGCTTCTGGGAATGTCTGGGAATGTTTTTAATCTCCACAACACACTGTATGCACATCTTAAAAATGTACATTGTGTTTTTCACAGGCTCTATTCATGAATTATGAATTCCAGTCTAGAGTATAATACAAACCCATGGTATTAGAATGTCAGCAGAGAATCCTATATGGTACCAGGCGTGTCCTTGTACCCTAGATTTATTTCAGAGCTGTCCTCAGCATCGCCTTCAGACTGAAGGTTACTGTTAACGAGCTTCCATAGCACAGCATTGCGAGTGAGTCTGTGGTGTGATTTGGTAGAGAGCGTCAGTGTTTGGTGTCCTCAGAGAAAATTTCATTAATTATGTGTCCTTAAAACAAGCTTTTGACATTTTAATTAACTCTCAATAACACAAGAGGGCATATTCTAATTCAGCAGCTATGTGAGCCAGGTGTGGCTATGTGTACCTGAAATCTAGCGCTCAGGAGGCTGAGCCAGGAGGACCAAGTATTCCAGGCCAGCCAGGTCTACATGGAGAGTTCCTGTTTCAATGGAGGAAACAGGACCACACCATTCTCACAAAACAACGGCTATTTTAAGATGTCATCTCTTGGGCTGGTTATATTTGGAGAAGGTAGCTCAAATTTGTCATTCTACAAGGCTCAGAAGAGGTTGTGCTGGACTTTAATAACCAGGAAGGAGCATTCGAGACTCTGGACATCATGTTGTATTGCCTGTGTTGCATGAGCTCTGCTGGGGAGCCCTAGAAGGCCATATCTATACAAACCCAGACTATGGGCAGGTATGGCCATTATATTTAAGGACAGCAAGCTGTGTCAATGGGAAAACAATACCACTGTAAACAGAGAGCAATTCCCTTTGCAGAGTCACCTAAGACAATTTATTCTATCAATAAACATTGATTAGTCTTCTCACATGCACTTGGCATTACCAATACTTTGATAGATTTACACTTTCCCTCAGGCTGACAGGTGACCATTCCACACTCACAGAGTGGTGGCTTGTGCTCCAACAGGGCCCTGCTATTGCTGACAAGTTGTCAAAGATTTGGACTGTTGCTCTCAGATACAGGAGTGCAACATGGCAGATAGCTAGAGACAAGGGACAGGGAGACACAGAGATGGAGCAAACCTGTGGTTAGGGCAAGAGGAAGGAGAGGCCCAAGGAGTGTGACATCTGGGGTGTCTCATACATGGGACAGTGCCACAGGCATGAGAACTATTTGGAACTAGGTCATTCTACGAGGTTGTGCTGGACTTTAATAAGCAGGAAGGAGCATGCAAGACTCTGGACATCATGTTGTATTGCTTGTGTTGCATGAGCTCTGCTGGGGAGCCCTAGAAGGCCATATCTAATGATTATCTTCTGTGTAGACTCACCTCTTTAACTGAACTACTGAGGCCCAGAGTTTTAATGAAGTCCCTGTTGGCCACTACCAACTTAAAACATTGAGGTCAGCTGCCTTCCTCTCTGGCCCTCATTCCATCCTTTTCTTTTGTCCTGTACTCTTTTCCTTGGTCGGTTTTATATGTGTGTTAATAGACTGGACAGTTTCCCTCCATACTACTTGCTCTTGGTAAAGATGTTTAAGGGGTCTAGCAGAAACTGGAAAGGGAGGCTAGTGTGAATTTTTATTACATTCTCATGTGTTCCTTAATTGACTTATATGGCTGACCCACTTTTACAAGTAAAAAGTCTCATTATTTGTGGCTTAACACTCTCTCATGTTTACATTTCATGTTGACAAATGCATTTATCATGGCATCATTTTAACTATAAACATTCATTTTGGAGAAGCCTTTAATATATGACTTTGGTAGCTAATTTTAGATGATAAACCCATCAATAATAATTCAAGCTTATAGTGATATTCTGATTATTTGCTCTGATTAGATCTTTATTTTAAAAAGGTCAAATGGAAATGATTTAAATACAACAAACCTTTCACCCAGTTTTCTTCTCTACTTATGCTGGCATAGCCAGGTGGGAGTAGAGCGGTTGTTCTTGGAAGGCAAATGATGTAAGCATGGGTTTCATAGCATAAGCAACTGCAGCTCCCAGCCCTCATCCCAAGCTAGCCCATCTTCTGTGAACAATACCATTTCTCAATCTGCTGGGCAGTGGGACTTCCCTGTGGTTTAAAAGGGCCAGACATGGGGTTTACGGTACTATTTCTTATTTTAAAAGCATGTCATTGAGTAGCATTTGACCTGTAAATAAGGGAGTGAAGAGGGAGAATAGATTTGCTTGTGCAGAACCTTTGAAGATGTTTTGGTTTTAAGGACAAGGGAGAACAATAGTGGGGGAAGATTCTGCAATGGGAAATGTCCATAGCTGCAAAATGCCACCCAATATTGATGGGCTCGGCATACTAATGAAGACAAAGATAAGCCCCAAGTTGTAAGGTGAAGGGAGACTGTGAGGACAGTGAGAGTGTGTTAGTCTTCAAGCTAACGGCTTCTTGTGAATACATTATTTCTTTAGTTGTCATGGCAACTTGTATGGAGGATGTGTGTTGCCATCCATCTTGAGATGGAATGAACGCCAGCTGAAAGATTGAATTGACCAGGAGAATAGTGTTACCCTTAGGATTTGAGCCCAATGAGGCCAGTCCCACAGCTTGGTAAAAGGTTAAAAGAAATGCCACAGGACATTTGAATATTCCCTAGTATCAAGTAGATACCAGTACCTGCTCTTGTAAAGGTTTTGCATTTTCTGTTGGGAAGGATCACCTCAAAGTGTCCAAATATCATTTCAATATTCTTTTTTTTTTAAACTTTTATTGCATTATGATGAGAAAAGTTACATGATTTCAATTTATCTGAATTTGTTAACATTTAGAAACATATTTTAAGTAAATAGAATTAAATCACATTCTTGTTTCCCTTTTGTACCCCCACTCCTCCCAGAGACCCCCTTCAATACCTACGATATCTTTTTTGTCATATTCCTTAAAGTTTATGATATTATAACAATAAAAATAAGTATTATAAAAGTTGTTTGATATAAAACAACAATCAATTTAACAGTCTTATGTAGATGCTCCTATACAGCAATAGTGAAAATACATTTTTCTCAATATAAATTTTAAATAACTCTAAACATATTAACTGTATACTTCAAAATAATACATCACTACTGGTATTTTCCTAGATGAACATAAATATATAAAGTCTTTTTGTTTGTTTTATATTTAGTAGAGTTTAAAATATTGGCTCTTACTGTGGTACAAGCTCAAAATAAGAACAATTTTTAGACATTGGATTTCATTGTAATAAGGCTATACTTCAATGACCCTCACATCACCAAAGGATTTTACCTCCATCGTAGCTAAGCTGAGAGTTGATAGTTCTGCTGCACCAAGAAATGAATTGTAGGCTCGATTTTTGGGTACAGACTTCCTGGTATGTTCAAAGCTATTTGACTTGAGTGAGTGACTTTATTCTCAGCCCACTGAGAGCAGGTTACATTCATTTAAGAAATGGTGTAGGTATTAAGATGATCTATCCATAAAGTCATTCACCAACTGTTTCAATGAACAATGGTTCTGCTTGGAGGGTGGCACAGACATTGAGCGAGGGTAAGAATTTGGTTCATTAGCTGTGATAATTTGGAAAAGCATTCATCTCAAAGAAAGAGTAACTTATAAAGTTCTCTTCTTCAAACTTGATACAAGAGTTACAAATGTCAAGCAAAGCATTCAGTCTCACTCTTTGTTGTTCTCTTATAAGCAACCTCCCTAGTTAATCGCCTATGTTTCTTTTGGGTATATAACTACTTTTGAAATATATAAGCTGTTCTGAAAACCATAGTATCATGTAAAGACATGAAATAAACAATACTACTAATAGAGAGGCTGGGATAGGAGAAGCAAGATTTCAAGACCCTTATGTTGTACACAGCCAGACACTGTCATAAACAAACAAGCTGAAAGTGTATATAGATTGTACAATGTTGGACCTATTTCTCCAATTACCAAATTAGAGAGACCATTGGATGACAATCAACAAATTTCTAATTCCTCATATTATTGGATTTCAATCGATTAGGATATGTTGGTAATATTAATTTTCATATTAATATATTAAGAAAAAGTAATTGTTACTTCCTGTTGTTTTTGTTGTAAGAGGTGGAATTAGATTTGTGTGGATTTGTTGAAGGATTACCTTCTTGCTTCTTCTGGGGTGTAGTTTTGCTCCGTCTGTTGATGTTTTCCATCTATTATCCTTTGTAGGGATGGATTTGTGGAAAGATATTGTGTAAATTTTGTTTTGTCATGGAATATCTTGTTTTCTCCATCTATGATAATTAAGAGTTTTGATGGATCTAGTAGCCTGGGCTGGCATTTGTGTTCTTGTAGGGTCTGTATGACATCTGCCCAGGATCTTCTAGTTTTCATAGTCTCTGGTGAGAAGTCTGGTGTAACTCTGATAGGCCTGCCTTTATATGTTACTTGACCCTTTTCCCTTACTGCTTTTAAAATTCTTTCTTTGTTTAGTGCATTTGGTGTTTTTATTATTATGTGACAGGAGGAATTTCTTTTATGGTCCAGTCTATTTGGGGTTCTGTAGGCTTCTTGTATGTTCATGGGCATCTCTTTCTTTAGGTTAGGAAAGTTTTCTTCTATAATTTTGTTGAAGATATTTGCTGGCCCATTACATTGGGAATCTTCACTCTCTTCTATACCTATTATCCTTAGATTTTGTCTTCTCATTAAGTCCTGGATTTCCTGGATGTTTTGGGTTAGGAGCTTTTTGCTTTTTGCATTTTCTTTGACTGTTGTGTCAATGTTTTCTATGGTGTCTTCTGCCCCTGAGATTCTCTCTTCTATCTCTTGTATTCTGTTGGTGATGTTTGCATCTATGATTACTGATTTCTTTCCTAGGTTTTGTAAGGCCAGGGTTGTCTCTCTTTCTGTTTTCTTTATTGTTTCTATTTCCATTTTTAGATTCTGGATGGTTTTGCTCATTTCCTTCACCTGCTTGATTGTGTTTTCCTGAAGATCTTTAAGGGATTTTTGTGTTTCCTCTTGAAGGGCTTCTAGCTGTTTACCTATGTTCTCTTGTATTTCTTTGAGGATGCTATTTATGTCTTTCTTAAGGTCCTGTATCATCACCATGAGAAGTGATTTTATATCTGAATCTTGCTTTTCTGGTGTAATGGTGTGTCCAGGACTTGCTATGGTGGGAGAATTAGGTTCTGATGATGACCTTGGTTTGTGTTGTTTATTTTCTTATGCTTGCCCCCCGCCATCTGTATATCTCTAGTGCTATCTGCCTTTGCTAAATCTGACTGGAGCCTGTCCTTCCTGTGATCCTGGTTGTGTCAGAACTCCTCAGAGTCAAGCTGTGTCTGTGATCCTGTGATTCTGGGATCCTGTGATCCTGGGCTTGTTAGGTCACTTGGGAGTGGAGCTTCCTCTGGGTATTGTGGGACTGGCTGCAGAGCTTCTGCCCAAGGTCTGCTCTGGACACCAGCCCAGACAGACCAGAAGGAACTCAAAACAGTGGGCTGGTGGAGTTCCTGTGTGCCTGGTCCAGCTGGTCCCAGTTACTCCCAGTGTTGGGACAGATGTTGGTTCCTCCTCACCTCTGATCCTGGGTGTGTCAGAGCGCCTGGGAGGGGAGCTTCCTCTGGATGTTGTCAATTTCAATATTCTTAAAATACAAGGATATCCTTTCAAAATGGAAGGGGAAAGATGGTGTGTTGATGCCTGAATTGAGAAAGCTGTTTACAAGAGACAAGCCTCCCGCTTAAAATAAGAAAAGAGCATAAGAATGAGTTCCCAAGAAAGCAGTGATGTAGGCAATAAGCCATTAGGCAGCAAAAACTAAATCAGGACTATAAATGCATCTTTTTCTTCATAGCCACATGGGAAGTTGAGCCTGCCAGGTGTCAGCTTTCACTGCCCAAATGACACTGTTTTAGGACATCCATATTGGCCATCATTACTCAAGTGAGGAGGCTAGAAGAGGGCAGAGGCTCCAATTTAGGAAACAGGGTGAGCCAATGAGCTGCTGGGATAGCTGAATAAGTGGAATGGTCTCTAAAGGGCATCAACTGTAGTAGCCAACTAAGATAGATAACCACTAAAGTCTAGTGGTTCAAACACGAAGAGAAAGAATCCCTATGAGCAGAAAGGCTCAGATAATCACACCACTGGAGAAGGCAAGCTGGACTCAGGGATAACTCGACAGAGAACTGGGGAACACACACACTGTACTCTGAGTCATATCATGGAAGGTTTGTAGATCTCCGATTCTGTGCATGCAGCTAGACATGTGAGCAGGGCTCATGGGCCTTTAAAGGTGAATTTAATCCATATGGTCTGTCATAAGATACACAAACCAAAAATACTATGTCTGTAGGTTCTAGTGGTCTGTACTTGGTTTCCATTCTGGTGAATGTGGTTGGCTGGTGACTGCATAGTGTCACACACAATTTCTTGAACATTGTCATGTACGTTAACCACTTGCTCAACAATTGACAGAACAGGACTGGGATTGTCACCTACTGGAACATACAGCCTTTCTTCTTGTACAGACTGTTCTGATGCTATGGGCATGTGCTGTCCTGGGTAAGGAACTCAGAAGGCAGACGACACAGGATGAGAAAGCTAATTTAGTTCAGGAAGCTGTCTACTTTACTTTACTTCCAGGGGAAAACCGTGGTTCGCACAGCATGAGTTAATGTTCTGTTGTAGGATTTCCTTTCTCTGTTGTTTGTGTTCCTAAGGATGTGATTTCCCTGGGACTTAAGGAGACACAGGCAGGGAATTGTTTCAGGTATCTATCTGGAACTGTTAAACCCCCCTGACAACTTTCTTAGCTCCCATTTTCTTATATCAAGGCAGTTTATAATCTGTTGATAGGGAGAGAGGAGTGGGCAGGTGGTGGAGGGTTCAGAGAAAAGGTGACCAGAACTCAAAGAGGAAGTGGACCTACCTGCTGAAGGCATCCTTCCCTTATGTCACCAAAGCTAGGAGACAGTAAAAAGACAGTATAAAAAGACAATGTCAGCATGAGGTGTAGATTCTGGATTGCTCTTTGCAGTCAGGTCATGGCTGAGTGCTTAGCATGCAGACTGGGGTTCCTCCATGACTGCTGACTGCTTGGGCCTATGGGCCTAGATGATGTTCTAGAAACATTTTTTTTTTTTTTTTTTTTTTTTTTTTTAGTTTTTTCAAAACAGGTTTTTTCTGGATCGCCCTGGTCTAGAAACATTTCTAATTTTGAATTTTACGGAGATTTTGCATTCCCATTTCCCTTAAACATTAGGACATCAAGTAACCATGGGAATGAGTGTCCTCCCTTCCTTGGTCCCTATTGCATCACTCCTGACTCCCATTCATGACCTTTATGAATGTGTTCTAAGACGATAAGGAGGAATGTGTGTTCAAGGGAAGGTGGGGATGGGAGAGATGAGTGGGGAGGGCTCTTGGGGGGGTAATTTGATGTTTAAAAGGGCAAGATATAAAATATTAAATAGTTGAGCTTTTTAATCATGTGAAAAATGCCCAGGTATAACGTTTAGTTTCTTAGGGTTAGAGAGAAATATAATTCAGATGACAGTCACACTGGAAGGAGAGAAGGTTCTTTTTTTTTTTTTTTTTTTTTTTCATTGAGGATGGGACATTGAGGATGGGTTCATGTCACCAAAAGGAATTTTAGCTAACAACTAAAGTAGAATTCCTAAGATTATAATTAAATTTGACTGGTTTTGGTGAACTATTTCTGTTGCCACTTTGGGGGCAAACATCAGAGATCTGACTGCTTGAATTCTCTTTCTCTCTCTCTCTCTCTCTCTCTCTCTCTCTCTCTCTCTCTCTCTCTCT
>JADRCD010169265.1:23814-34770 GCA_019843815.1 Montemys delectorum | reverse complement strand
TGTACCAATGAGCGGGGATGTTAGAAAGAACGGTGTACCAATGAGCGCGGATGCTAGAAAGAACGGTGTACCAATCAGCGGGGATGTTAGAAAGAATGGTGTACCAATGAGCAGGGATGTTAGAAAGAACGGTGTACCAATGAGCGGGGATATTAGAAAGAACGGTGTACCAATGAGCGGGGATGTTAGAAAGAATGGTGTACCAATGAGCGGGGATGTTAGAAAGAATGGTGTACCAATGAGCGGGGATGTTAGAAAGAATGGTGTACCAATGAGCAGGGATATTAGAAACAATGGTGTACCAATGAGCGGGGATGTTAGAAAGAACGGTGTACCAATGAGCAGGGATGTTTGAAAGAATGGTGTACCAATGAGCGTGGCTACAAACAGAGTTTTAAAACAGGAATGATGAAGGTAATAGTAATTAGTCTCATTATTGTTATAACTCACTATGCACCAGATACCATTTAAAGTACATTTCACATATTCATTTGTTAATTTGAATTTGATTCACTAAGTTATTAATAATCGATCCCGATAATAAGCATTGCAAAGCAGGTACTTCGCATATAAAGCAACTGAAGCACTATGTGTCAGTAAGAATGCAGATGATGCCATGCTTAAGGCCAGAATCCAAATTAATCGACCTAATTGCACAGGGCTAGATCTGAACCAGGACTTGAGATATATCTTGATAGATGCTGGAGCTTGAACACACAGAACACTACTAGGTGTGAGACGAAGACTCAGCGTAGCCATTGCTCCATGGTGCAAGCTCTGAGAAGGAGATGGCAGAGAGGGATGTGGGACGGAAACCCAACGGAGATGAATCACAAATGCTATGCTGCAGACACAACATTCCTTTCTGGAGACTGCCCTCCTCTGCCTGCACACATGGGCTTCTGTCTCCTTCATGCCATCATGGTGGTGGTAGCAGTACTGGTTAGCAAGGACCTATGGCACCTAACTAAACTTCAGGCAATGTTATCCAGTCTTCCAGCCCAAATCAGCTTATGTAAGAGGTTTCCTTGTAATTCTCATTTGATCCACCACAGTAGAATTATAAATGCATGTTTCAATATGCATTTGTTTCCCCACTAAGCTCAATCCTTGTAGAGCAATCTGGCAATTCCTCCGGAGGTTGGGAGTGCAGTTGCTGGTAAGGCTCCTGCCCTGCTGAGCAGTATCTAGGGAAGCTGGATACCTTCCTGTTCTCTGGAATTCCTATTCTCTGGAACTGGGGAGTAATAGGAATTTCTGGACAAAGGAAATGAAAATATTAGAGACTCCTTGACTTCAGACATTCTAAGGAATGACCATTCTCAAGGGCAGTGATATTTCTAGGAAAGAAATGTTTCTGTGGGACTAATAGATTCCTTCCCATTAAATTGTGGCTAAGTACACACGTTAGGTGGTTGTTCTGAAACTATGAATTCTTGCCAAGTCATCTGCATGCACTCTAACTTCCAAAAGGCACTATTCCATTATAGTAAACTCAGACTGGGTGGAAGACAGATCCATCAAGGCTTCACCAACCTGGCTCTGATTCACTCTCCTCTCCAGCAAATTTAAGAAGGGCCACATATGGCCAATGTTTTTAGAGTATGAATTACAAAAACAACAATTTACCCGGAGCCTCAGGAATTTCTATCTCCGGTAGGCTGTGCGTGTTTCTGCGCCCAGAAGAGTGTAACCTGTAACATATGAAATACCTCTGTCTGGTTTCTCCAACAGAGCTGGCTGGAGAATTACCTTTGATTGGCCCAGGAACATTACCAGCTGTTGAGGCCCAACGAGCAGCTCTGTCAGACCAGGTGGCCACGGAGCATTCACAGTGTCTGGCTATCTTTTTCTTTTTTCCTCCCACCCAAAGCAAACAATACTTCAGAGGCAAGTAACATAAACTCCCCAAACGGTTTGCTTTCTAAATATGACGCCATCCCTCCCTCTCCATACAGATTGATGTTTCAAAAAAAAAAAAAAAAATCCCTGAATTTGCACATATCTTATAAAATTAACTCAGCCTAGAATCTAATTTACTACCTCAGGAATGTCACCCCCAATGACAGTCATTAATCCTCTAATGAAAAGCTTAATAAAATCTCATCTTGAAAAAAATGAGAGAAATTGACAGTAACTGCCTAGGAAAGCCGATAAAACCATTAAGTAGCTAGTCAGATCTCAGCAAGCTTGGAGACCCCTGGAGATGGACCCTTCATTCCAAACTAGCAGCTTCTGAAACCAACAACTGGAGCCATAGGACACCAAGAAACAACTCGATGTGTCCTGTATCTCTGGCCCAGGGCAGAGATGTAGCATTGTGAATATTTGGCAAGGCCTAAGATCAGTGTCTATCCAGAAACTTTCTAGTAAAGAACATAGACAATAACTTTTTTCTATTCCCGTAAGAGTTGACAGAATGAGTTGGACAAGCACTCCATAAGAACACACCTTAGATGGAGTTCTTCTGCCCCAGAGATACTAGCAATTGAAACAAGCATGCCATAAAGAACATGTAGAAGTGTGCCCTTAGCCACTGTCCCCTCTCACCACTTCAGAGTGTCCCTCTGTACTCTTCAGTAGCCCCATCTTCTAAACTACATCATAAGTATCTCATGTGTGTTTTTAATGGCTATCATAGGAGTAGAGACCTGAAAGGAAGCCAGAGGGAGCCAGAGGGAGACCCCAGTGAAGAAATATGTGTTACCTCCAAACACTCCATTAATTAGGACAAAGAATGAACAAACAAGACTTCTTCATGACCAAGAAGTATCACTTAAACTTAGTTATACATGTAACTGGTTTAAAGAAAACTGATAACCAAGCCGAAGCACTTCACTTATAAGTGGAAAGAAAGATTAATCTCACACGCCCCTGGCCTCTTCCATAGAGAAATACAGAGGCCTCCCTCATGTTTTTTTTTTTCCAGTGAAAACTAATAAATCCAAACAGTGAGCAAATAAATTGTGTTAATTTGCAACATTTTAAGTTCAGAAACAAGTCTGTTAAGGGACGTTGAGATCAGACTCCTTTCCCTAGGTTACACCATACTATGGAAGATTGCAGTTTTTCAGGCTATGACTTGCCCCAAGGGACCCCCACTTTTACAAGTAACATTTGATTCTGCTTTAAAGATGGAAGATGATCTTGCACCTGAGTGCACTCACAAACTGTACCATATGTCTAACCCAACTGCTGTCCCAAAGCCTGAAAACAACTTCTCCCTCGGAGTAGAAAGGATACCACCCTATAAAATGTATCAGGGTGAACTGATACTGTAGAGCCCATGAATGTATTAACTTTTTATGAGGAAAACCAGACCAAGAACGTACAGAACATGCCACATCAATGTTAAAACTACCCCACGTGGACCGCAGAAAGAAGTGAAGCTCAACACTGGAACAGTGAAGGTCCTTACCACTGTGTCATCTGGTCACCCAGAGTGTATGTTAAGGAATCCTGCCCTACTTACTGCACTGCCATATGTCTGTCTTCCTTCTCACCCACCTGGACCTGCCATCCATCTGTGTACCTGTTTCTTCATCTGGACGAGTTCTTCTCTGTTGCTTCTCTCTCAGGTCTGTGATGTCTATGGCCACTCTGCTTGTTCAGCTCCTCCCCTGCAGCTTATCCATACATCTTAATCAACATCTTCTAGTCCTACTGGTTTCCCACCCTTGGCTTCTCAGGCCTCGTTGATACCAGCTGCACCTTTAACCCTTTGTAATCACTCTATAACCTACGTATGTACATATATAGACACAGTTATTCTATGGTGTTTGATGTGCTATTTGAGAGTTTTCATTATAAATTGACAGTGGCCTAAGAGTTAAAATCTCCTGGAGGTCCTGACAAAGAAGGGGGCCCACACATTCTTCCATAAGAGCCACCAGTTTAGTTGCCATGGCTGAAGTCAGGGAAGGAATACTCTGGAATTTCAATTGCAATACAAGAAAATAACTAAGCTTCAAATACATGTGCCCAATAGACCCATCTCAAAAGAAAAGAAAGAAAAAAGAAAAGAAAGGAAAGGAAAAGAAAAGAAAAGAAAGGAAAGGAAAAGAGAAGAGAAGAGAAGAGAGGCATTTAATAAGATTGCTGAATTGTTTTCTAACAACTTACCATCGCCAATAAGTCTGCAATACTATCCCAATAGGTAACAAATGGGAGCTTTGAGGTGCTTGAAGCAGGACTCTAATAAGGGTTTTCTAGAAAATATCATCCTGAAGAAGGTAAAACAGTCACAAAAAAACAAAACAAAACAAAACAAAACAAAACCACATATAGTATGTACTCACTGACAAGTGGACATTAGGCAAAAAGCTCAGAATACCCATGATGCAACTCATAGACCATATTGAAGCTCAAGAAGGAAGACCAAAGTGTGGATGCTTCAGTCCTTCTTAGAAGGGGAAACAAAACAGAGAGTGAGAGGGACTTGGGAGGAAGAGAGGAGGGGGAGGGGAAAAGGGGAGCAGGATCAGGTGTGGGAGGAGACTAGGATGATAGACAGAGGGTCAGGAAATTGAACAGAGGTGTGTAGCAATGGGGGATGGGGAACTGGGTATAGCCACCAGCAAGTCCCAGATGCCAGGAAAGCAAGAGGCTTCCAGGACTCAACAAAGTAGAGAGAAGACTTGCAGAGACTATATCCAGAGGTTAGGCAAGGCCCTGGGTGGGGTATGGGGCCACCCACTCATCTTCAATTTTTTAACCCAGAATTGCTCCTGTCTAAAGGAAATATGGAGATAAAGTGTGGAGCAGACTGAAGGAAAGGTCATCCAGAGATTGCTGCACCTGGGGATCCATCCCGTATACAGACAGCAAACCCAGACACTATTGTGGATGCCAGAAGTGCTTGCAGACAGGTGACGGATATATCTGTCTCCTGAGAGGCTCTGATAGCGCCTGACAAATAGAGAGGTGGATGCTTAAAGCCAACCACTGGACTGAGCATGGGACCCTAATGGAGGAGTTAGGGAAAGAACTGAAGGAGCTGAAGGGATTTGCAACCCCATAGGAGGAACAAAAATATGAACCAACCAGTACCTCCCCAGAGCTCCCAAGGACTAACCACCAACCAAAGAATACACAGGGAAAGACCCATGGCTCCAGCAGCATATGTAGCAGAGGATGGTCTTGTCTGGCATCAATAGGAGGGGAGACCTTTGTTCCTGTGAAGGCTAGATGCCCCAGTGTAGGGGAATGCTAGGGTAGTGAGATGGGAGTGGGTGGGTGGGGGAACACCCTCATAGAAGCAGGGGGTGGTGGGATGGGATATGGGTTTGGGAGGGGAAATTGGGGAAGGGGATAACATTTGAAATGTAAATAAACAAAATATCCACTAAAAAAGAAAAAGAAAAAGAAAAATCTAAGACAAAAGGGCTGAGTGGCTAGGAGAGAAAGACACAAAGGAAACTCAAATCTCTGGGACTAAGCTATACACACCCAGCTCCAAGCAATACTAACATAAGAACTCACAGTAAACGCTGGATTCCTTGAGTTCCTGTGTAAGACCTTGTCAAGCTTTAGCTTACCAGAGACCCCTGAGTGAATCACATCGAGCCGGATCGATGCAAAGAGCATGAGGATTTTTATTCCAGTGCACTGAGACCATCCTTGACCCTAAGGAAAGGAGGCGACCCCGCACAGCTTGTTCTGTGAGCTTTTATACAATTTTCAGGGCAGCAGCCATTAGACACAATGTGATTGGTAGAACAGTGTGACTTTTTAAACTGAGTGGTCTTTAGAGAATCAGGTGGCAAGGACTTCCCTTGTCTGAAGGTGGGCAGAGGTCTACCCTGAGGAATGTGTCCCCACCTGAAGGTTGTTTCTCACCCTGTGATCTGAGGAATGTTAATTAGCCTTTCCCTTCTGGAGAGTCTGCTAACTTCCTAAAGTTCCTGAGTTTATTTTATTAAGGAAATTCCTGGCCTCCCGGTGTTTTTCTGAGCCGTCCCTGTCTACTCAGATCTTACACCTGTTACCCCATTAAATCACACCTAGTTTTCAACAAAAAAAGTCCAAGGCAGGATAACAGCAGGGAAACAAGGCCCAAGGAGATGAATCAAGTATCAAGGAGAGTCAGACAAGGTGGATTTAGCAAAGGAACCAAAGAATTTAAAATAACTATACTCAATATGCTGAAAGTTCAAATGAAGGAAGCTGTGCATGAGCCAACACTGCAGGTAACACTAAGCAGAGAGACTGATGGCACCATCAACAGGATATTCTAGAAACCAGAGAATGGCTATGAAGAAACAAACGCTGCCTTTGATATGGTTCTCAGCCAACAGAACATAGCAGCCAGGGATATCATTTCCGTTCTGTTGCTGTGATAAAATACTCGACCAAAAGCAGCTTAGAGAAGGAAGAGCTAAACATGCTCTCTGTTCCACAGAAAGAGTCCATAGGTGCAAGGTAGTAGGCAGCCCTGCAGAAAGCCTAAGGTGCCCACTGGAAGTGGGGCAAAGTTAGACACCCAAAAAGCCCTCATCCTGGCAAAGGACTTTCCTCCAGCAAGGCCGCATCTCCCCCAAACAGCACCACCAACTGGAGAGCAAGGCTTCAAACACAGGAGCCTATGGGAATGCTGTCACTTAAACCCCACACCAAGGAAGGGGAAGGGAAGGTTACAGCAGCTCCCCTGTGGAAATGCAAACCAGAGGATTAGTGGAAAAGGGTGAGAAACAAAACCCTAGGAGCTGAACTGGAAGCCCTGGGAGGAGGAGAGCCAAACACGGGAAGGCACTAGAGGCCCTAGTTCTCCAAAATCAATGACAAACAGCAAACCAAAAGCACAAGAATCTGAAAGTAAATAAATAAATCCATAAAAATTAAGACACATTCTGAAGCATCCGCGCCCTTGCCCATCACACTGTATTAAAAGCACAGAGGACCAAAAATAAAAAGAAGCCTTAAGGGTGGGGGGTGGCACTAAAACCAGCACAACACCCGGTCTTTAGTGACCCTTATCTTCCATGAACTTGGCTGAGATAAACACTAGTGTTCTATCAGAAATCAGGCAGGCAAGGAAACAATTAAGGAAAATATTTTACATGTTGGAAGAAAAAGAACACCACTCTACAATTTGTGTAGCCAGTGAAATTACATGTCACAAGTAGAGGGAAAACATGAACTTTCCAGACAAACAAAAACGCAAGGAATTTGTTGCCAGTAGGTCTGCCTTCCAAGAAGTATTAGGAGACACTCTTCAGAGTAAAAACATTATGTAGATCTCAGGTTAGAATACTGAGATCTACAAAAAACAAACAAAACAAACAAACAAACAAAAAACCCCACCACCAACAAGAGAGGAATGGTGGAAAAGTAGTTAGTGAAGGTAAATTACAACCCTTTATTTGTCTTATTGGGAATTTCTCAGCTAATACATAGCTGTTTGTTCAAAGCAGTGAAGACAACCACATAGTGGGTAATTCTAGCATACAGGGAAGAGTCAGACTTGACAGGAGTACTAAAAAAGAAAGGGAAAAAGAGATTTAGCATACTCTTGTTCACAAGTGTACCTGACACCTGTGAAATGACAGCATTCTCTGAAGGCAGACCCAAGTTAACTGTAAATGTACATTGCTAACTAGGAGGGACGTGTTCAAATGCTTAGAGGGTAAGTAGAATAACATAAAATGTCCAATTAAACATGGGGAAGGATAAATAAGGGTGTGGTCCCAGTTTAAAACTAACAAATGTATTGAAGAGAAAGTACCTGAGGCATGATAAATATGAACCTAATACACAAATCATGATATTAAATGTGAATGGTCAGACAGACCGCTCTATATTCTATGGCTACAATGAGGAATCTGAGGGTAGTACTTTAAAGACAACAGATGTTTGCTTTCTCAGATTTAGAGGTCAATATCATTAGCCGTGCTCACGGGAGTAAGGTGAGACGATACACTCTGCACCTACACCACAGTAATGCCAAGGGAAGAGAGAATGAGAGTGCAACTCAGGGGCCAGGCTCACTGAGAACTTAATCCCTGCTTGGGCAGGTACCACCAGACTCCCTCATCTTAAAGGTCCCATCAGTGCTCAGTGTCATCCCAGTGGAGGCCACTCTTCCAAAATAAGAGCCTTTGGGAAGTAAAACCTGTATCAAAACTGTAACGCACAATTAAAAATCAGACACGGGAACCCAGCAAGGTGACTCAGAAGAAAAACTCACATACCAACAAGCCTGACAACTTGAGTTCAATGCCACCATGTGTGTCTGTGCACCATGTGCTTGTGCCTGAGGTGGTGAGGAGAGGGCATTGAAGCCCCTGGAACTGAAATTATAGCTGGTTTGTGAGCTACCATGTGGTGTTAGGAACAAAACCAGGTCCTCTGGACAAGCAGTCATGTGTTCTTAACTGCTGAGGCATCTGTCCAACTCACTAACATCATTCAAATGGTGAGAATGGAGGAAACAATTGTACTCTTCTCCC
Source organism: Montemys delectorum (assembly GCA_019843815.1). Taxonomy (NCBI): domain Eukaryota; kingdom Metazoa; phylum Chordata; class Mammalia; order Rodentia; family Muridae; genus Montemys; species Montemys delectorum. The sequence goes on along the minus strand of JADRCD010169265.1, from coordinate 26,323 downwards.
TTAAACAAATAAAAAAGCAAAGCTGGATGGTCCTTCAGGGGGAAGCGATGTCTTGGCATGGGCCCGCTGAGGCAGCTGGATGGTCCTTCAGGGGGAATCGATGTCTTGGCATGGGCCCGCTGAGGCAGCTGGATGGTCCTTCAGGGGGAATCGATGTCTTGGCATGGGCCCGCTGAGGCAGCTGGATGGTCATCCTTCAGGGGGAAGCGATGTCTTGTCATGGGACTGCTGAGGCACCCTCTTCCCCCATAGAATATATCTTAGACTTCTTTATCTTTTTATAAACACATCATTTGGTACTCAGATCTAGAAACTCTTCAGGTTTGCATCCCACCTCAGTCACCCCAAGAAAGCCACACTCGCTAGCCCAGAACTGGTAAGCCCCATCCCTTCCCATCCACGTGGTCCCAGGAGAGAGTTCTTGAGCTCAGAGCTACCCCTGTGTTGTCCTTGAGGATGGGAGACATTCAGTTTTTCACTGACCCTCATTTTAGGACTTTTCCCCTTGAGTGAAATGTCCTTCTCCTTAAAGACAATTTCTTTCTCACTGCTGAGAAATTCCTGGGCCTGGGTGAACTGCTCTCTGTCTCATAAGTACTGGCTCCAAGTGTTAGCTCCCAGCCATCATATGACAACCTGGTGGTCTGGCCTGTGCTTGAATCTCTCGCAGGTTGTTAATGCCCTCAGGACGCTGGTATAGGCAGTTAATAATCCCATTCTCTCACTTAGGGGTCAGTCTTCCCTGCCTTTGTCTGGGTCTAAAACAGTATCTCTTTACATGGCAACTGAACTACCATTTTCTCTATAAAGACCCATAGGGTAGACTTTCCCCTCCCCTCTCCCCCATTTGCAGCCTGCTGCAGTCACTAGTTCAACCCACTGAAAATTGGGTCTGCCCTGCAAGGGACTCTGCAGTCCTCCTCTCACATGGTGTTGCTGGGATACCAAACATGCTACTTCGGGTGCTTCCTCCCCACTCCCGCACCTCCCCTCCCCCCAAGACTCTGACACCTGGAGCACTGGGCAGCAATTTCCAGCTACCAGAAGTCCTGTCCCCGCTCAGCTGAAGTAAACACACCTGCCAGTGATGGCCTTACACACGGGTTACAAGCTGCTCTGCATGCCTAGTGGCAACTGTTACCACTGCCCCTGTCGCCCCATGCAGCGCAGGAGTACACACGCCATTATCGTGGCTCCTAGAGAATGTATACCTGTCTCCAGACCAGCTTGTGTGCTCGCAGGTTGTAGGCTACTCTTCGTGCACAAACCAGCACGATCCAGCCAGCTCCTTGCCATTTTAAGGCCAGTTTTTTTAAGCCATTCCCACGGCTGGCAGGCCAGCACAGTTTGATCTCAAGCCACTACTGGTAGTTCTTATTCTGGTCCTAGACAAATATTTCTTTGCTAATACAAAAAATGTACTTTTCTCTTCCTACACAACCTATCAAAGTTACCTAAGATTCTCTTTCCTATCCTGTCTTGATAAATTTTTACTACTACTAAATTCTATTCAGTTACAACCAATCAATATAGCCCTCAATCCTGTTAGAAGTTTGTTAATTGTCAAGTTTATGACAGGCAGAATTCTCAAAGCCTTTAACATTTTAAAACTCCACAAGGTCTCAGAAGATCTCAGAAGGTCGCAGAAGGGAGCTACAGGATACTGCCTGGATTGTGATATGATAATCACTGAAATATGCAGTGGACAAAACCAGATACCCTGAGTCAAATGACTTGGCTAAATAAAGGTAAGCCACTTCTCATGTCATGTGTATCCATCCATTCCGCAGAGAAAAAGTCCTGCGTCTTCTGTGCTTGAAAGCCAGACTGACTCTGCCCAGGTTGCCATAGAGACAACAGAGACCACAGAACTGTTGGCTAGTGGACTCTGTCATTTTTTAAATAATATATAACTGATATACAGCTGATAGGCTATTGTTTATTCTTTCTCAGACTTCTCACTACATTGACAGCTGGAAAAAAGCTCTCACAGATGTAATCTATTATCTCCTTACCTAAACTCTGTTTTCATTAATTAAATGCTTCATATTTCCTCTTCTTGCTATGCCACTGTCCTAATATTATCTGAGTTCCTATAAATTTGCCTAGCTCTAATAAAACAATCTAGTATACAATCCAACTTGTCCAACTTTTTAATCACAAAATCTTGTTACTTCTGCTCCACAAAAGGCTCATCTTAAAGACCGTTCATGTTGTTAACTCATGTTGCTTTCTCTTTTGTAAACTTACAAGCTACAGAAGATTCACTCAGATCTACCTCTCATGGACCAAATAAACTCCATCCAGATAAGTACACCTGCCCACTGTCTTAGTCAGGGTTTCTATTCCTGCACAAACATCATGACCAAGAAGCAAGTTGGGGAGGAAAGGGTTTATTCAGCTTACATCCACATGGCTGTTTATCACCAGAGGAAGTCAGGACTGGAACTCAAGCAGGTCAGGAAGCAGGAGCTGATGCAGAGGCCATGGAGAGATGTTCCTTGCTGGC
>JADRCD010169265.1:0-18814 GCA_019843815.1 Montemys delectorum | reverse complement strand
GCCAGCAAGGAACATCTCTCCATGGCCTCTGCATCAGCTCCTGCTTCTTGACCTGCTTGAGTTCCAGTCCTGACTTCCTCTGGTGATAAACAGCCATGTGGATGTAAGCTGAATAAACCCTTTCCTCCCCAACTTGCTTCTTGGTCATGATGTTTGTGCAGGAATAGAAACCCTGACTAAGACACCCACTTACTACCTATTCCAGAGGGTGGGATTCCTCTGGGTTTCAAATGTACATCTTAAGAAAAAATTTTCTTTCTCCCAAACATACTTAATCTTATTCTCTACCTATAATAATATGTTGTCAATATCTTGTCAAGTCCAGGCACTTACTACACCCAGGACAGCTCCAGAGAAGCGACCTCAATCTCCTGTCACAGACACAGAAACTTCTACTGGACCTGTTCCTTCTGACCTATCCTCAGATGGCTCCACAGACTCTGGACAGCAAAGAAACAGCCAACTCTGGAAAAACATCCTCCAGGCTCCCCAGAGACACGTCACCCCGATGCCAGCATGAAGCAGTCAGATATCATGATGACTTTATTCCTTCTTTGCCATCACCTCTTTCTAAGTTTTTCTTTTTAATTAAACCAAAATGGGGGAATGTTAGCATTATGTCTAAACTCTACTCCATAGTGACCTGGCAATAGCCAGGTATGCGCCTTCTCGCAGTCACTTGGCAATAGCCAGGTAGGCCCCTTCTTCTCTCTTGCCTCTTGCTCTCTTGTTCCCTCTCTCTCCCCATTCCCTTCACCCCTCTCTCCATGTTGTCATGGCCTGTGTCTACTTCTCTACTCTCTCCCTCTCTCTGCCTTTCTCTGCCTCTACTACTCTCTTAACTCCCCTCCCCATGCCCTGAATAAACTCGAGTCTATACTATACCGCTGTGTGCCCTTTAGGAGGAAAGGATGTCTTGGCATGGGCCTACTGAGTCATCCCCTTCCCCATACCTCAGCATACTCCCACAGAACATATCTTATACTTCTTTATCTTTTTATAAACACATCAATTACATTGAAAATACTAAAGAATCAACTACAGCAAAACTCTGAAAACTGATCACCAATTGCTGCAAAGATATAGGATACAGGTTTAATATATACAAAGTCAATTGTTTGCCTATATATAAGCAATGAGGAGCTGAAAACAGAAATTACATATGCAATAACATTTCTGTGGTAGCTTGAATGAGATAGTCTTGGGCATTAGAATTCTCAGTCCCCAGTTGGGGGCATTTAGGGTAGGATTGGGAAGTGTGGCCTTGGTGAAACAAGTACGTCACTGGGGAGGAGCTGTGTAGTTTCAGAAGCCACACGCTATGCGCGTTCACCCGCTCCTGAACTTCCAGCTGTCCCTGCCACTATACCTGTTGTCATACTTCCCACCTGGATGGTGATGGACTCCACCCTCTGGAACTATATGTGTAAAATTTTAGTCTAGGCATCAAATTCATACCTTTAACAACAATTAAACTAAATCATAGACCTAATTGTAGCATAAAATGTAAGACTTCAGAAGATAATAAAAGAGAAAAATCTAGGTGTTTTTGAGTTTGGTCATGAGTTTTTAAAGATGCAATTGTTTAATGATAGAGAAAATTTCAACATGGGACACATTCAAAGAAAGGAATTAGGTGCTGTCTTCACCCAGCACATATCACATATCACAGCATGCTCACACAAACTATGACATCATCAGAGCTTTCAAATGATGAGACCAGTTAGTCATGCAACTAGTCACTAGCAGCCATATCATCATTTAAGTGTTGTCCTATACTTTACCTGGCAGCCCTCTACCCAAGTCTATTCTCTACAACTTTGAGCATAATTATTCTTATCTCTAGATTCATGAGTCTAATTATTTGATTACACCATAAATACCAAGCAAACATTTAAAACATCTAAAATCAAGTCTTACTTTCGCCGAAAAGATAGTCAAACTGTAGAGAACTGATCTGCTTATAGAGATGGCTACTGAGTCCCCTCCAAACTCCAGCAGCCTGGCACCCGTGTGTAGATTATGGAGCAGGAGGAGTCTCAATTGCTAGGGAACAGCACTCCCAGCATGCCTCTCAAACTGGAAACCAATGCTTTGTTATCAGTATCTTTGACATGCCTCTTCTAGCCTCTCAGTACACCAATTTACTTCTGAAGCAAAACAAGTGGAGGGCTGTCCCAGTGGCTAAGAGCATGCACTGCTCTTGCAGAGGACCTGAGTTCAGTTCCCAAGTGCCCACATTGAGCGGCTCACAAGCAGGCTGGGCTGATAAGCCGGTAAACATTCACCTGCCTCTGACTTCCTTATCCTAGCAGTGCAGGCACAAAGTACCAGGTCTCTGCTTTAACATGGCTTCAGCAGAGTCAAACGCAGAGCCTCAGGACTTTATGGCAAGCACTTCACCAACTGAAGTTCCACAGCTCTAAGCATTATTGTTTTAAACACTGAAATCCCAGAAAAATTCTATTGTGCAAGAAAACTCTCCCTTAAAATATAAAATTTGTGTTTGTTGAAATACTCCATGGTCTAAAAAAGCATAAATCTCCAATAACTTCTTTTCTTCATGTCTTCCCCCAACATAACTACTGAAAGGATGGAGGGAATATGGCAAGAATATAACAGTCATGACGACTGGATATCCTGAGAACCAACAAAATTTTGTAAAAACAGAAGTTTCTTGAGGAGACATAAATGCAACCTAATTTAAAAGAAATCCAATATTTAAGCAAGTTCTTATCCCCTATCTTATTCTAAAATGAATTTAAATCAGATTATATAAAGACAAGTAAGTAAAATTTAAATTAAGTAATAAGATCTTTAAAAAAGAAAAAGATAGTTATAACAGAAGACAAATCTAGAAATGAAGTTAGTGCATAAAAGATATGCTCCATGGACCCTGTGCGTTAGCAAGTGCTGTGTGGGCAGTGTGTTCCCTCACCCAGACAGGGTGCTCTCTAGTCTCCCAACTGTGCAGGTGTCATCAAGTAGCCATAAGAGTTTTCAGAGCCTGTCCGTACCACCTTCCTCCTCAGACTGACAGACACCGTATGAGCACTTTTTATTACTCAGTCCTTTGGTTTTTGTTGTTGTGGCGGTGGTGATTTCTGTTTTTGTTTTTTAGGGGGGAGGGAGTTGGTTTTGGCTTTTCAATACAGAGTTTCTCTGTGTAGCTTGGGTGTCCTGGAACTCACTGCAGACTCTGTAGCACAGAGATAGATATGCCTGCCTCTGCCTCATGAGTGCTGCGAGTAAAGGCGTATGCCACCACTACCATCCAGCTTCAGATTTTCTACTATAGTTTTTCTTTTTAAAAATACCCTCAGTAGAGGCAGGGGGATAGGATAGGGGGTTTCTGAAGGGGAGACCTGGAAAGGGGAAAACAATTGAAATGTAAATAAAGAAAATATCCAATTTTTTAAAAAAAAAAAGTAAGAAGAAAAAATAACCCTCAGCCAATACATCTAAGTATGAATGTGTTCCAGTAAAAAAATCATAAACTTATTTAAAATGTTGAGATTTTGGGATTATTTTATTTTATTTTATTTTTATAAATCAAATGTGCTGCTCTTTTGGGCATCAATTTTACAGATGGCAATATTGGGTGACAAGTTTTCTAGGATCAACCTTTCTTTCTAGTCACAATCTCAATATCCCAAGACAGTACCTGTTGCTCAGACTGTATGTGCAAAGTCTCTCCTTTAATATACTTTACATTAGACCCAAAGGTTACAAGTACTTTAAACCTTTAAAACTGTGTGGCAATATAACACACACACACACACACACACACACACACACACACACACACCCTACAAGGACCATGAAAATTCTGTGCTGGGATAAGAATCAAGCACTGAATTTTCCAGTTCTAAATCATACACTAACGGCTTTCACTTCAGGCAAGAGCATAAAACCAAAGCACATTTTGGTTCACTCTATAACAAATCTTTTCAAACAAATTCCTTTGGCTCTAGCAAGATTTATGTACAAAAGCTAAAGGCTTCTGTCCCCCCGCCTTAAATAGAGGCGTTTGGAACACAGTTACAAGGTTTGTTCCAGCTGTTTTAAGCTAAGATCCCATGAGCTTGCCTCCTGGAGGTGTTTTTAGACTTTACATATTTAAAACTAGTAGAATGGGTCAGTCAGAGGACACACTGGAGGTCTGCATCTGATCAGAGTTGGAGGCAGAGGAGCATATGGCAGAATCACAAACACACTAGCAATACAAGGAAGACTCATTTGAAAAATTCCTGCTATAGCAACTCCTGACAACCTTTTGGGACAGTGTTCATGTCAACTGTGCTATCTGAAGGCTGGCAACATCCACCATTCGCTTCACTGGTTTTAGGGAACCCTCCTGCATGCTTCCTACGCACTTGCTACTGATTGCTTCTTTGGAAAGGATGCTATGCTTGCGGCTCACCATCCAATGTGACTAGGAATTTGTTTATACGCTACTTCCATTCTTTTAACAGCAGTGACCACCACCTCCAGAGTTCTTTGACCTTTTATGTGTCCCGATAACCTTTTCCCCAATACTTGATAAATCTTCCTAACTTACATAGTTATCAAGAACTGAGATAATCATAGTTTTATAGAAATTATCAACTTTCTGGTACATATTCTGATTTCCACTTTAGGTAATGAAATTATAGCTATGTTACAAATACAAATAAACAAACACCTATATTTGGGAAAATGTTTACTTAAAGACCCAGGGATGATGCCAATTCAAATACACTTTATTCCTTTTGAGAAAGCTAAAATCAGTGTACATACATCTGTAGCTACTCAACTTCCCTACATTGGACACAGAAGCATACTATTATTATTATTATTATTATTATTATTATTATTATTATTATAATACTAAGGCATGAAATCCTCAGTTGTAATCCTAAAACCAATTTTCACTTGCCCCAAGAAATTAACTAAGCTGCCTAAAATGAATTAGAGCATAAAGGCATGTTGGCAATTGCATCATTATGAAAAAGTAAATGAATGAATAACCTCTATGCTTTAAATGCTCAGCTGGAGAGCACCATACATCGACTTTAGCTTCTCAAGTATCGCTGCCATTCACAGTAGCGGTTTCAGGAAAAGGAACGCACACCTCATGCCCGTTCTCTACACAGGGCAATTCAGAATTGAATTTTCAAATACTATGTGTCAGTTAAAAGTCTCCCATTCTGACAAGCAACCATAACAAAGTTAGCTGAATAAAATCAGTCCAGATTTCAGGGAGCCATGGGCATCTACCTCCTACAGACACAAGAAAGGCCCATCACTCCTTTCAGCTTGAGTTAGATGAGAGAAAACAGAGTTCATATTTCCAGAAACAGGAGTGGCATAGTTTCCACTGAGCCTCTTCTTCTCATTTTACTATTTTAAGAGTGCTGGTCACTCCCAGGGTTTCTCTAAGACGGGATTCGGTTCCCGGTGCCTGATGGTTCCCGTGGTGGGATGTTTTCCTTACAACAGTCTCCAAAACTGTTTTTATTCCTATTTAGCTCCACTGTATTTATCTACAAAATACCATTTCAATGGAGTCAGGCCAATAAAAAACCAGCTTACTAGAATTTCAGTTGACTTTGTTAAAGGAAATTATTTTAAATTAACGTGGCTTCTGGCCTGCTGCCGTTTCTGACCTCAGAACACATATTCCTCCTCATTTCTGCTGTGAACATTTGTTTATTTAAGTGAAATTCCAGCTCGAGAATGTCGACCATAACAGAGTCTCAACCTTCCTGCCACTATTTCGTCCTTTGTCTAAACAAGGGCAGCCAAATACTGCCACATTAGCATGAGCAGCCACATCACTGCCCTTCAGTGAAGTCATGTATGTATTTTTGGTAAGATCTTTAACAACTTCCACACCCGGCCATGAAATAGAACAAGGCTGTTTTGTTTTCAAACAATAACAATTTCATCTCTGGTTTACTAGATGGTACTCAAAATATTTTTCCATCTGCTTTTTGCAAAGAGATTCTGACATCAGTGTGGTTTACCTTGACCAGTGAATGCAGGCTCTTTTCACCAAACATGTCCCAGAGGAAGGTCAGGTCCTCCTGGCTATCCACATGCGGCTGCAGCTGGGCAGGCAGAACAGCCAACAGCTCATACAGACCTATAAAATGAAAATAAAACACAAAGTGTAATGTTAGGATGATCCCATTAATTTCACTGAAGGTGTACGTGTAAGTGACGGCTGGAACATGTCATTTTTACTGGATTTATATTCTGGGCCATCAAGCAAAACAGTGCTCTCAAAAAGCAAAGGAAGTGTTTTCATTTTTAAATTTCAAAGAAGTATATATTAAGAGGATAGGTTTTTGTTTTAACTTTTCATACTTGTCAACATTATACAAGTTTATATAACCCAAGACAGAAAATGTATACCATCCTTCAAAAATAAAAAAGAAATATGAGAGAAAGGCACACCTTCCTTTCCTAGACTGTTACTATATTCCGATCTTGTTAGCCAAGGAAATGAGTCACACGGAGGAAAAACTTCCTTAGGAGAGTATGGACATAGTGGTCTACAAAAAGGCTTTGTAGTTTGCAAGGAGGTTCCAACAACATAAAGCTTCAAAAGATTTGAATTGTCTAAGATGCAAATGAAGTTCTGCCACGTGGGCCACGTCGACCTCACACAGCCTTACGTGTGCTGCCCCACCACTGTGCTCTAGGGTTTTTTGTAGGAACTCTGCAGAACACTGCTTACATCTGTGGTGTATAAAGTTTATTGGCTTCTCCTCTGGTAGCAGATGCAGATTGCTGTGGCATACCTCGAATGAGATGCTAGAGGGAGACAAATGCTAGAGACAGACAGAAGAACAGCATTCCACAGGAGGCCACCACAGAAACCATCCATCTCAGTCACACGCGGCCAGCCTCTAGTCCAAAGACTGCCCCAGCAGTGCTTGTCCATGACTCCTGAGGGAGATGACCTGGCAGAAGTCAGTATCAGTTTCCAGCACTTGGTACATTTTCCAGTGGGAATTCATGAGGTTAAAAAGGACAAAATTCCTTTTATTTCTGTCTACTGTCTGCAAAAACACCAAGAGCTCCTGAGGCAGGCGACATATGTAGGCTGCCTTTCATCTCGGAAAAATGGTACAAGATGCTTAACAAGCAGACAAGAGGAAATTATGGACTCCTGATTAGCACACATGTCAGTCCTAATTCATAGGCAAACAGGCGGCACTCTAAAGGCAGATATGTAACTGTGAATATCTGATTAAATCCAACATCCCTGGGGCTGTATTTAGCCCCCCACAAAAAAAAAATTCTAAGAATAATCCTAAATTAGACTGCAAAAAACTCCAATATTACTAAATATTCTTGATATTTTCCATCAATTCTCTTTAAAAACCTAAACCAGCTCATCTTTACAATTAAAGACTTGAACATACCTCAGCATAACTGCATTTACAATACCACACTCACCCTCTGTCCAGTCCTAGCTCCCACAGATGCATCCCCAAACTCAATAATTGCCCAGGGTCAGCGGTTATGTCAGCAACTTAAAATGTAAAATTATGAAAAAACAAGGTGGATTTTTTCTATTGATTTTAGAAGTTGTGGAAGAAAACTTACCTATTCCTTGGTAAAATGAGTTCAATTAAAAATTGTATACCAACTTTGTTGTAAATTACATGGTATAATTGATAGGAAGGCTACATCAGACAATAAACGAGAAGGCCTGGCATGTGTTAAGAACACAACATGGTCCAAATGCAACTCAGTGAGATCTAGCTCCTGATTATTGAATCAGTATTACTGAAACGCCAAGAGAGATCAATATTTGATCCCCATGTCTATTTCAGGCATTTCGTAAGTCTTAGCTGAACCTTATCTCATGGCTAATGGTAAACACTTACAAACACACAAATGCGGAAGTTAACTGGAGTGCTGGATACTGCTTCAAGCTGCTACAGCAGAATGCTACTGATGGACACTTTGTAAACAATGGAAGAGTACTTGTCAGGAAGTCAGTCATAGGGGAGGCGCCTCATGCGGGCATCTGTACTGTCATCCCATGGGGTAAAACACAGAAGACAGGTGACAGAACATCGTTTGTAACAAGCTTACTCCTGCACTAGCAACATTAACTCACTCATGACGGATGAGCCCTAATGGACTGGCCTTCTAGTGAATGCCTTATGTCTCTCATACGTTTACCCCTAGGATAAAGCTCCTGGCACATGAACTTTGGGGAACACATTCAAGTGTTGTTTCACTTACAGTCTCCTGACTGCCACACTTTGCTGTGGTCAGTACAAGAGTTGCGGGGAATTTTTTCTTTTTTTTTTCCGAGACAGGGTTTCTCTGTGTAGCCCTGGCTGTCCTGGAACTCACTCTGTAGACCAGGCTGGCCTCAAACTCAGAAATCCGCCTGTCTCTGCCTCCCAAGTGCTGGGATTAAAGGTGAATGGCACCACTGCCAGGCACAGGGAAATATTGAAAAAATCAAGCCGGCACATTCCTGTGCTTGTGCCTCTGCCCCAGCAGCCTGGCCAGCCATGCACTGGCTAGCAAAGGCCAACCTGTTTTTATCTCATAGAGATTCTGACTCTGAACTCCACATCTCTCCACTCAGCTCGCTAGGTTCCCACGGGCGAGTCACTACCAAGCCCACACCATGTTTCAAATCCCCCACGGCCTTTGTGGTGCACCTCAGGCAAACCCACACTTGGCTGCCTTATGTTTCTCTCTTGAACCTAGACAAACAACACAAATTTAGCTCAGAAACAATGGTAACTCAACCTCTGGGTGCAACAACTAAAACCTAATCTTGCAAACCTTATTAAAATCTGATTCCTCTGGTGGTGAATCCTTGTGGATCCGCCTTGATACTGGGAAACTCTACGCGCTACATCTTACCCCTCTCTGTCCCCATTCTCAAAAGGGACCTAACTCTCCCCTGCCCTGCTTCCTCCCTTCCTCCACCCAACCTGGAAGTCCTGCCTACTCGCCCAGTGATTGGCTCCTTTATTCATTAGGGGATTGGTTCACAAGACGCCACCTGAGTGAGCAGCGACTCACTCCTCATTCCAGACAGTCTCTCCCAGGAGAGCAAGCAACACAGAGCCATCCACAACACAAGATGTTAAACTGGAAGGAAGTGGGTGACATACAAGTCTGTATCAATTCTTAAAATAACACGTGAATCTATAGTGATCTCAAAATAAAAAATAGCGACACAAAAATATTAAGGTCAAATGGTTGTCATAAAATTTCATTGGAATCCTGGGGCTCTAAGCCCAATGTCCGTGGTATAAAACAACATTCTTTCCTTGATGCATCTTCCTCTTGAACAAAACACCATTGTACTCCAAAGTTCAGAGTCAAAACAGCTTCATCAGACATTCCAAGTGGATATAACAGCACTTTCTACATGGAAAGTGTTAACTCTATACAAGTATTGCTTATATTTTGTAAAATAAGCCATTTTATACTTCAAGCATTAAAAAATAACTTTCCTGCTAGCAAAGGCTCCCAAATGTGAGTTTTCTGGTTTTTCTAACATGACACAATCCTTACTGATATGTGACCACCACAGTCTGGCGCTCCAGTGACAACCTCTCCTTCAGCTGCCTGATCTGGAAGCCACAACCAATGCTAGAAGAGACAGGATAGTGTCAACCATTAATAAAGGCATGGTGACAGAGCCAAGAGGCTGGAGGCATGCAGTCTCAAAGAAGGCAGTACAGGTTCCAGAAATTGCCAGTCTGTGAGGAGAGTGGAGTCTCTGCTCTGACTCGGGACTGAATGCACACCTATATCCGAGTCCCAACAGTAAAGAATGTTCCTCAAGTTCAACTGAACGCTTTCAGAACTAGGTATGCAGAGGGAAGGTTAACCTACTCTTGGCCTCTGAGCATAAGGGAAAGGAGGAAATCAGAACAGAAGTTAGGCATAAGTCAGGTGTTTATGGTTTGGGCTCCGCCTCCTCCTTCCAAAAGCACAGGTTGGGAACTCGCCAACACAGCACATTGGGAGGTAAAAATTAGGAGTGACTGGGCCATGAATATGGTGCCTGAAGGAATTAACATTATCATCTAAATCAGCTTCTTACATGGTAGGTGAAAATTCACTATAAAAAGCAACTTCAGTCTCCTCTTTACCCTCTTCTCTATCCCTCCTCTTCCCTTCTGCCACCTATCAACACAGTAGGGTTCGCCCCATGCTGTCCCACACTGCCCTAGCAGTGCTCAAATAGCCATTTAGGACCATGAGATAATAAATTTCTTTTCTTTTCTTCCCCCTCCCCACATCTACTTCGAGAATAAAGACCATTCTCAGCAATCAGACTGAAAATGCTGAGTTATTCCAGAAAATGTCGATATCACTTTGAAGGGGCACACCATCATTGTGAAGGGCCCCAGGGGAACTCTGCAGAGGGACTTCAATCACATCAAGGTAGAGCTGAGTCTCCTTGGAAAAGAAAAAGAAAAGGCTCTGGGTTGACAAATGGTGGGGTAACAGAAAGGAACTGGCCACTGTCAGAGCCATCTGCAGTCATGTTCAGAACATGATCAAGGGTGTCACACTGAGCTTCCGTTACAAGATGAGGTCTGTGTATGCTCACTTCCCCATCAACGTCATTATTCAGGAAAATGGGTCTTTGGTTGAAATCCAAAATTTCTTGGGTGAGAAATACATCCGTAGGGTTCAGATGAGGACAGGTGTTGCTTGTTATGTCTCTCAGGCCCAGAAGGATGAATTAATCCTTGAAGGAAATGATATTGAACTTGTTTCAAATTCAGCCGCTCTGATTCAGCAAGCCACAACAGTTAAAAACAAGGATATTAGAAAGTTTTTGGATAGCATCTATGTGTCTGAGAAGGGAACTGTGCAGCAGGGTGACGAGTGAGGCCTCAGTCTTCCTAGCTCCAGAAACAAGATCCTGATCATGAGTACAATTTGGGCTCTTTTGGGAGAATAAAAGATTTATATATTGAATAAATAAATGAATAATAAATAAATAAATAAATTTCTTTTCCTTATGAATTAGTCAGTACCCAGGGCATGTGTGAAATCATACTATCAAAGGTTTACCCCACTGCACTGTTTCTTATGTCTTCTTTTGTGTCTTGGGTGATTATTAAATAAAAGGAAGGTTACAAACACAAGCACCACGATCTTTTGGCTGTAGATCCTGTAACTAAGGCCAAGTAAGTGACTAAAGAGCAAGTGGCACACAGTGTGGATACTCTGCACCGAGAGTTAACTCCCACTCCAGGTGGGATGACAAAGGAGCAGTAGGTACACATAGTGCACCTACTCCTCGCAGAAGGGTAACTCATACTCCAGGTGGATTGACTAAGGGGCAGGTGGCACACAATGTGGATATGCTGGGTTGAGGGGTAACTCCTACTCCACATGAGATGACTAAGGGGCAGGTGGCACACAATGTGGATATGCTGGGTTGAGGGGTAACTCATGCTCCACATGAGATGACTAAGGGGCAGGTGGCAGGCACCCAGTGTGAATATACTGCACAGAGGGGTAATTCACTTTGCAGGTGGGTTGCTGCAAAATTTCATCACCCTGCTGAAGGTGAATTGTTTATTTCTGGAATTTTCCATTTAATATTCTCAGAGCACAGTTGATGGTAGATAATGGAAACTACAGAAAGCAAAGTCTTTGGAAACGACTATATTCTCTTTGGCAGCACAGAATGGGCTAAGTCTTTTTAAAGTGAATTCCTAAGAATCGACGTCTACCGAAGTCTTATGTTCATATCACCATGCTAGTTAACAGAATCTAATGTCTAAAGGAATTAATGTCTAAAGGAAGTAAAGTCTAAAGGAATTAACATTATCATCTAAATCAGCTCCTTACATGGTAGGTGCAAATTCATTATAAAAATAAGATAAACTGATGTGGATGGTGTGCTCCTACCACCTTTCTGTGTTTCGTGGAAACACTAAAGGCTTCCCAATGCCTTCCTCACTGTTGGGGCCACTTCTAGAATTAGAACATGCCATTTTTACCTCTGGAAAAACTGGGTAAGATTTGACCTATTCTCATTGCCTGTGTGGCACTACCACTCTAAACTGATTTCTGCCAATTGGATTTTTGCTTCTCACTTTGGTGCGCATTTTATTATCTCTACAATGGAACCATTTAGCTAATTTTTATGCTTGTAAACATGAGATGCTCCTGCAAAAACTGGGAAACTAGAAATATCCTATAGCAGTATAAGACTGCACTGGCACAGAACACAATAGCCACCCCCCAGGGGTGCAGGCACACAAAGCCCAGGAAGCCAACCAGGCATGTCTATGAGGCTCATTAGTAATCTTTTTGTGTGTGTGTTACTAAAACACAAAGTGGAGACTGGAGACTCCCATAGGGCTGTTAAGGAGTCCATGACATAAGTAAAACTCAGCAAATGAAAACCACAGCTGAACTCCTGCTGGAGTGTCCTGCCAGTGCCCTCTACTGACAAAACTTATCACTGACAGTGGCAAAGGAAGAGTCCTCCAAAGTCTCATCAATTTTCATAGAGCAGACAATGAAATCTGCAGAGAGGCAGTGCAATGTTAAATGTCTTGATCTACAGACTGAGCTAAGTGAGTCTCTTCTTTGTGGGGGATGGACTGTCTTTCTTCATTTTGGCTGGGGAGGGGCTGGCTTTCTGCTGCTTCACACTGGGATACAATTAATGTTACTGACAAGTAAAGACTGAGGCCTAACTAACATAGCCTTGAGAGAGGAATCCTACTAAATCAAAGGTTTCCATGTACAGAAGCCAACTATTTTTATTATGTTTGCTTGTCATGCATGAGAAGAGGAAGAGAGGAGAGGGGAGGAGGGAGGGGAAGGAAGAGGGAAAGATGGACAGGGAAGAGGGACTCAGGCCATGATGCATGTGTAGAGCACAGAGAACAACTTGCAGGAGCTGGTTCTTGCCCTCCACCATGTGGGTCCTAAGACTGAATTCAGGCCATCAGTTCCCATCTGAAGTAAGCCATCTCAGGAGCCCTGTTTGCCTATTTTTAACAGCATGCAAACTCTGAACTCCACATCTCAGCTGGGGGAAACTAATGATGCCAATGTTGTAAACTAAACAATGAACTCATTTGCAGTGACTGAATTCACTTGTCTCCTTGACTGGGCTCAGGAGTCCTCAATCACTCATAGAACAGTAACAGTTCTGGGTGTGCCCATGAGGGCACTGCTGGAGGGAACACACAATTGAATCGGAGACTGAGTAAAGACAAATCTTCTACCTCCAACATGTTCAGGCACCATCCATTGGGAGAGAGACAAGTCCCCTCCTATCTCAACTGAAAAACTCACTTTCTGATTCCCTCATGGCAAACATGGCAGCTCCCAGCTCTCTGGACTTCAGACTTCAGTCTTCTATCAGCACCCCAATCCTTACCACAATACTAGTTCTCTCACAGTTAGACAGTGACTTACACTATGGGCTCCTACATCTCAGAACTTGATTAATCATAACCCAGGGTTTCCTGGGTCTCCACGATGCAAATGGTGGCTCATGGGACTTCTTAGCTTCTACGATACAGAGAATTGATCCCTGCCATCTCCTCTTAAGGTGTTTATGTACACATACTGATAGACATGTAGCTTTAATACTGATTTACTCTTTCCTATCAAAACAACACCCAACATAAACTACTTCACAAATGCATGACAGTTATGAAAGAAGAAAGATCATGGTTTCTTCACATTAAGACAAGAAATAGACATTGAGATTGTACTTCACAGGCAAACTCCCTACCTAGCAAACATGAGGACCTGTTTTAGACCATCGGCATTAACAAAATCAAATAATAATTCCTAAATATGGAAAAATACCACAAAGAATCTCACAAGCTATGAAAAGTGCTTATACTAACAGGATTGACTGAAGATAGATGCAAAGATCTTAAATAGCTCACTAGCTCCTGCTGCTTGATAATGAAATCTTGCAAACTAATCCCACCAGTCCAGAGCATGGTATATGGCAAATTCTGGCTACATGGAAGTACAAAAAGCAATACATAAACGAGAACACATACAGCATCAGATAGCTCACTACAGCCAGGTCGCTAAGCCATCTCCTGTGGACTGGACCATCGTCTCTGCTCTCTTCTCTGATTGGATTTAAATGTGTTGGCACTGCTTTCATTCGTCATGACTTAAATCTGCCTCTTTTCCTTAAAGATTATAAACCACATGCTTTGAAGCCACTAAACCATTAGAATGGACATAAACGTGCTGTGACTACCTTCACTACAGCAGTGGTCTACAAAATACTGATATCTTATTCTTAAAGATAAAAGACTTCTTTCTCTAGGCTACAACTTCCAGTTCAAACGCAGGCTGAAGTTTGCTTCCATGTTGGCTTTGCAGTTGACACAAGCCATCAAGCATGTCAAGCACCTAGCACACAGGTCCAAGCCAGTCAGCATAGAGCACAAAGGTCAAGGTCAGAGTCAGGGGTCACTGAGCACTCCATGCATGAGTTTAAATGAGCTGAAACATTTGCAGCTTCAGGGAAGTAATCTCATCTCTTCTTTTTCTCCTTTCTTTTTTCTTCTTTTTAATTTTGCAATGTTTATAACAGCAATATTGTGAAAATAAACTCATGTTGTACCATAATCCTACTGCCTTTACATATCAGACACAGGTATCAGTGATTGGGGAAGGCAGAAACACTGACCTAAGTCATAAAAATCATAATTATGATGAATGGGTGGTTCCTAGGAAGTTTTAACATACTCATACAGTCTCATCACCTTGGTTAATAAGATCTCTCATTAGTGGTTAGTCAGCCACTAGAATATATCGTAGCACTTTTGTTAAAAAGATATGGTGCCTGTATACAGCCCAATCTGGCTTCAAAACTTGTAATTCGCCTGTCTGTCTCCACCTTCAGAGTGCTGGGCAAACAGCAACATGGATGGGGATTAACATGACAGGAGCAGAGGTAGTGAGGGGGCAGCACCAGAGACAATGCAGGATGGAGGGGAAGGGAATCCAGGCCTTCTGAAGCTGCCACGGAGGACACTAGGGCCACTCTGGTTAGACATGCTGAATTTGAAATAGCTGCTGGACAGTGGACATACAAATGAGGAGTGTAACGACAGCTCAACAGGCTAAAGACTCAAATTTGGGACTCAGGAGGTATCTAAAGCCACAGTCCTGGGTAACACTCCTAAGGAAGTGAAGCAAAAGGCACAAAAGCAGCCCACCTTCCTGCAAAGGGAGGGACCCAGGACCACTCAGAAGGGGGGACCAAGGGTTGAAATATCCAAAACAAGTCTAGGAAGAGTCAGTAATCTACCCTGTAAACCTAGGGACAAGAAGGCCTAAAAGCTGGTCTCTGGATTTAACTCTAACAGAGTAGACTGGAGGAATGGAGCTAAAGTCAGGAAGAAGTATGTCAGAGATGATAAACACGCACAGCCCTTAGAAGTTTTAGCACAAAGAACACCTATTACTTCTAAGTGGATATGGGTATTTTTTAAAAGATAAATAAGAGGCAGATCTAGTAGCACAGACCTGTAATCTGAGCTACTTTGAAGGATGAAACAATATGGTCACAAGTTCAACTTCAGCATGAATTCAGGGTAGCTTGAGTAGCAAATGAGACTCATCTCAAAATACAAAGGAAAGAAAGGTGGGGGTGTAGCTTAGTGGCAGAGAGAGCACTTGTCTAGAGTGTGTGGGGCCCTAGATTCCATATCTAGAAACTTCTGATTGATTAGCAGCAAGAGATAGCGCGGCAGGAAAAATCAACCACAACTTTACACCAAAGTGAGTGAGAGGCACAGGGCCCATATGCAGGAGAAAGGAGAACTGGGTAGGGCTGTGGATGGCTGCCTGTGTTCTACACGGGGCAAAAGCACATAGGGAGCATATCTGAGGACCACAGTTACTCCTTTGTGTTTGTGCCAATATATTCAGTCAAGGGTCAGCACGGTATTCTCCTGGGGGTAAGGCCAGCAGAGAATGGCTATAGCTTTCAAAGATTGGATAGAGTTGGCCAGAAGAAAAGAACAGACCCAAGAGATGTAAATTAATATATGATATTGGCAAGATGGTCATGGAAACCTTGCAGTCCCTTGGATGGGGGAAATTCACCTCCATTCCCTACTCAGTGAGGGTATAAGCAGACTGAGGGCCACCTGCAGGATCTACTCATGTTTACCCAGGGAAGAGAAGCGAGGAGCTGGGGTAACTACTCGCATTGTTACTGTGTATATTTCTCTGTTCCTTGGAGTTTTACAAGACAGATATTTTAATTTTAAAACTAAAATCCTGAGTAATAATCTGAGTAATAATCGTTTTTCTCCAAAGCACAGCTCAGAGCCTCCCCGGGAGTTCTGTTGGTCACAGAAGGTAGCATTTACTGGACACTGAGTTGATGGCCAGCTCCCCAGTCGCTGTCACAGTCCTTCCTTCCAGCTCAAGATGACTCCAAACAGGTCCAAGTCTGGAGAAATGCCTACACTCACAGTCCACTCGGATCCCAAGCTTACACCAATGTTCCACTCCCGCACGACACACTACAGAGACTTTAAGGTGTTTCTAGGCATCTAACTAGCTTCTCATTTCCCTTACATTTCACCCCCCCCCCAAACCCCACCACCAGACCAGTGGTTCTCAAATTCCCTAATGCTGGAATCCTTTAATACAGTTCCTCCTGCTGTGGTGACTCCAAGCCATGAAATTATCTCATTGCTACTTCATAACTATAATTTGGCTACTGTTATGAATCATAATGAGATATTTTGAAGATATTTACTGGCCCATTACATTGGGAGTCTTTTTTTTTTTTAAGATTTATTTATTATTATACATAAGTACACTGTACCTTTCTTCTGACACACCAGAAGAGGGCATCAGATCTCATTATGGGTGGTTGTGAGCCACCATGTGGTTGCTGGGATTTGAACTCAGGACCTTTGGAAGAACAGTCAGTGTTCTTACCTGCTGAGCCATCTCGCCAGCCCACATTGGGAGTCTTCACTCTCTTCTATACCTATTATCCTTAGGTTTGGTCTTCTCATTGCATCCTGGATTTCCTGGATGTTTTGAGTTAGGAGCTTTTTGCTTTTTGCATTTTCTTTGACTGTTGTGTCCATGTTTTCTATGGTGTCTTCTGCCCCTGAGATTCTCTCTTCTATCTCTTGTATTCTGTTGGTAATGTTTGCATCTATGACTCCTGATTTCTTTCCTAGGTTTTGTATCTCCAGGGTTGTCTCTCTTTCTGATTTCCTTATTGTTTCTATTTCAATTTCTAGATTCTGGATGGTTTTGCTCATTTCCTTCACCTGTTTGATTGTGTTTTCCTGTAGTTCTGTAAGGGATTTTTGTGTTTCTTCTTGAAGGGCTTCTAGCTGTTTACCTGTGTTCTCCTGTATTTCTTTGAGGGTGCTATTTATGTCTTTCTTAAAGTCCTGTATCATCATCATGAGAAGTGATTTTATATCTGAATCTTGCTTTTCCGGTGTAATGGTGTGTCCAGGACTTGCTATGGTGGGAGAATTGGGTTCTGATGATGCCAAGTAACCTTGGTTTGTGTTGTTTATTTTCTTACGCTTGCCCCTTGCCATCTGGTTATCTCTAGTGCTACCTGCCCTTGCTAAATCTGACTGGAGCCTGTTCTTCCTGTGATCCTGGTTGTATCAGAACTCCTCAGAGTCAAGCTGTGTCTGTGATCCTGTGATTCTGGGCTTGTTAGAGCACCTGGGAGTGGAGCTTCCTCTGAGTGTTGTGGGACTGGCTGCAAAGCTTGTGCCTAAGGTCTGCTCAGGACACCAGCCCAGAAAACCAGAAGGAACCAGAACCACAGGCCTAGCAGAGTTCCCGTGTGCCTGATCCCACTGGTCCCAGCTACTCCTAGTGTTGGGACAGATGTTGGGTCCTTCTCACCTCTGATCCTGGGTGTGTCAGAGTGCCTGGGAGTGGAGCTTCCTCTGGGTGTTGTGGGACTGGCTGCAGAGCTTGTGCCCAAGGTCTGCTCAGGACACCAACCCAGAAAAACTGGCTTAACACAGTTTCTAATGTTGTGCTGACCCCCAACCATACAACTATTTTCATTGGTACTTCATTACTGTAATTTTCTACTGTTGTGAATTATAAATATTTGCTATGTAGAATATCTGATATGGGACCCTATGAAAGGTTATTTGATACCCCCTAAAGGGTTTGTAGCTCACAGATTGAGATCAGCTGCTCTACAGACTTCCCTTTCCCTACTGTTAAACTCACCTTGAAGGTGGAGAAGATGATTTTAACAATAAAGATTAATCAGTGTAGTTACTCCTACCAAAGGACAAAGCCTCTTTGTGATTCCCTTGGTATAAAATTTCCTCTTCTCCCTAATGGACATGTATGCATGCATGGTGAGTGCAAGTGTGTGTGTAAGTGTATGCATGCATATGTGTGTGTACCAGAAGACAACCTCAGGAGTCATCCTCAGGCAGGCCAGCTGCTTCTTTTGATCCAGGCTTTCTCATTGGCTGGAGGCTCACTAGTCAGTCTAGCTTGAGCCTAGAGATCCTCTTGTCTTCAGCTCCCCAGACAACACTGACATACAAAGGCCAGTTCCCACACTCAGCATTTTAAGTAGGCTCTGGGGATCAGACTCACAAGGACTTTACTTACTGAGCCATTCCTCTAGTCTAGCCTCTTATGTAAGTTCCTGATTGATGCTGTGGGAGCATGTTGTATTTTTATATGAAAGACAGACTTGTTACAATCCAATATTATACAATCTATATACACTTTCAGCTTGTTTGTTTGTGACAGTGTCTGGCTGTGTACAACATAAGGGTCTTGAAAT
>JADRCD010169263.1:0-10965 GCA_019843815.1 Montemys delectorum | reverse complement strand
CCCCCCGGGGAACTAGACCAACAACCAAATATAGGAGTATCCACAATGTTTATTGTGTCAGGGTTATCTGTTTTATTTTTTGGTTTTTTATTTGTATATATGTACATGAAATGCCTATGTCCATGTATGAAAATTGCATATGAGTGAGCTTACACACATTCTAGCATTCTTTTCTGTTCCTGTAATAAAATATTGGCCAAAACAAACTTAGAAAATAAAGGTTTTACTTCCATTATCCTTCCATGCCACAACCTATCATAGAGAGGAGCCAAAGCAAAAACCTGGATGCAGGAACTGAATGAGCAACTATGAAAAAAAATCTGCTATGGGCTTGCTCTTTCTCTCCCTGACTTGCTCAGCTACCTTTCATATATATGTCCAGCCCAACAGTCAAGTATCTCACCACCTTAAGGCGAACTATGACCTCCTATGTCAATTAGCAATCAAGACAACACCCACACTGATATTTCTACAAGCCAGTCTGATGATGGCAATTTCTTAATGAAAATTTCCTCTTCTCAGGTATTAATTGGTTCAATGGTGTGTGTGTGTGTGTGTGTGTGTGTGTGTGTGTGTGTGTGTGAGAGAGAGAGAGAGAGAGAGAGAGAGAGAGAGAGAGAGAGAGAGAGAGAGAGAAAGAGAGAGAGGCAGAGACAGAGACAGAGACAGAACAATGGTAGATGATGTCAAGACATTTCTGTAATTGCTCTCCACCTTATTAATTGAGAGAGAGACTCTCAGCTGAAATCAGTTCAACAATAATGCTAGTCTCATTAATCACTTTACTTAGTGGATCCTGAGTTTTTGCTTTTAGAGAGATGGAATCACATGCAGGCTACCATGTCTACCTAGCCATTTATGTGGAATCTAAGGATCACACCTCTGGTATTCATGCCTGCTAGTTACATGGTGAGATCTTAACGCACTAAGCCATCTCTCCTTCCCATAGAATTACTTTTTTTTTGTTTTATTTGAGAAAGGGTTTCTCTGTGTAGTCCTGGCTGTCCTGGAACTCACTCTGTAAACCAGGCTGGCCTCGAACTCAGAAATCTGCCTGCCTCTTTAAAGAAGGTAAATGTGCCACCATGAGAATATTACAAATTAGTTTTCCTAGTTTGCAATTACAGAATAACTGTGCTAATGTTAGCATTTGGTTATTATGAGTAAAGATGACTTAAATGGCTGATGATATAATTTTAATGGATTTATGCATTTATAGTGTTTTAATAGTTGAGAATTTTGTGTATGTATACAATATATTTTATTCAAGTCTATTTCCTACTCTTTTTCTTCCAAATACTTCTATAATCCTCCACTACTTTTTTCTCCCAATTCCATGCATTCATTTTAAAACCCACTTAGTCAACATAGTACTGCTATGAGCTACAAAATTGAGCCTATTTGTGAAATATGCACATTGGCCCAATAGTGACATGGTCACTAATTATATTCTAAATATTTGTTCTTATACCCACAGATAAGAGCAGTTTTCACCTCTATAAAAGAAAATTCTTTGTGCAAAAGATAGAGGCTACTATAGAAAACTATAACCAATCAAATTCAGAGTTGTGGATCCTAGTCCTAATGGACATATCGATAATATAATTCCCATACACTTAGCCCAAATGTCATTGCAAAAGAAGGGCCAAGACTGTGACAGCCAGAGGATCAAGAAATTTGTTGTGAGATTGTATCTCCTAGAAATGTCAGATGCTATACTCATAAAGTTTTGCTAATACTATTCTCTAAACATTAACTGAACAAGGACAAAAACAATACACAGGCAAAGTGGATGGGAGAACTCCATGAGACAGCAAGCCTACACAAAGAACTTCAAGCAACAGTCACAAATGAATTCTGAAAAGCGAAATCTCACCCCAAAAGCATACCAATTGGTTAAATATTTTATCCAATATCAAATAGACAGCCCTGAAACATACATAAAAGTAATATTATACAGACTTAGTAGATTGAACTTAAGTATGTATAAAACACACACACACACACACACACACACACACACTTTGAAAAAGGTGGTAAAGCATTTGAAATAAATTTTTTAAAAAGGATATGTGAAGCCATACTTCCAAGAATTGCCAGCTAACCCCGGAGAACGTCCAATGTCCCAATGCCTCTCTCTCCACCTGTATCAGACCTCAGACTTCTGAACCAAACAGGTTAGCTTCTCTTTTCTAACCTATATATCTTGCTCTCCCTGAGCCACTCTGTCCTTCCCATGTGCACCTCCCCATGAACTGATGGGCAGATCTACATGCCTGCCTTCAGACCGCAAAGCCAGTCTGTCTCCTAGGAGGTCTGCCATAATACAGGACATGGGGTCACAAAAGACTTCCTCTAAGGACCCAGGAGGCCTTCCATAGCCACAGATAGTATTGCTTGCCTCTCAGAAAGCCTGCTCTAACCCAGGTCATACAGGTTTACCTGCCTCCAAGGACAACTCGAGTTCAAGACACCCAGACCAGTTAATACCAGAAAAAAAAAAGATAGCTCAAGGAAAGCCAAGAATATAAGCAACAGGAGCCATTGTATTTTGGTACCATCAGAACCCAGTTCTCCCACCACAGCAAGCCCTGGAGATGCCCTAACACACCTGGAAAGCAAGATAGATTCTGAATAAAATTCCATCTCATGAAAATAATAAAGGCCTTTAAGGAAGATAGAAATAACCCACTTAAAGAAATAAGGGAAAACAAAGACAAATAGGTCGAAACTCTTAAAGAAAAAACAAACAATTCCCTTAAAAGAATGCAGGAAAATATAATAAAACAGGTAAAGGAATTGAACAAAATGATCCAAGACCTTAAAATGGAAATAGAAACAATAAAGAAACCACAAATGGTAACAATGTAGGAGATGGAAAATCTAAGAAAAAAATAAGAGCTACAGATTCAACCATCACCAACAGAATACAAGAGGTAGAAGAGAGAGTTTCAGGTGTGGAAGATAACATAGAAGATACTGACATATCTGTCAAAAAAAACCCAGAAAGTGTATAAAGTTAAAAATCCAAAAAATCCAGGAAATTTAGCACAAATTAAAAGACCAAACCTAAGAATAATAGGAATAGAATAGAAAAGATTCCCATTTCCAAGGGCTAGAAAATATTTTCAACAAAATCATAGAAAAAAATCTTCCATAAATGTACAGGAAGTCTACAGACTACCAACTGGAGTGGATCAGAAAAGAATATCCTCCCATTATGTAATAACCAAAACCACTAAATGCACAGAATAAAAAAGAATATTATAAACCTTTAAAAAAAGTGCCAAGTAACATACAAAGGCAAACCTATCAAAATTACACCAGACTTCTCAAAAGAGATGCTAAAAGCCAGAAGATCCTAGATAGATGATACACAGACCCTAACAGAGCACAGATGCCAGCATAGACTACTATACCCAGCAAAACTCTCAATGACAATAGATGAAGAAATCAAGTTATTCCATGAGAAAAAAAATTTAAACAATCTTTCTTCAATCCAGCCCTACAGAGAATACTACAAGAAAAACTCCAACACAAGGAGAGCAACTGCACTCAAGAAAACACTAGAAATTAATCATCTCATAAGAAACCCAAATATAGCTGGGAGGTGGTGGTGCATGCCTTTAATCCCAGAACTTGGGAGGCAGAGGCAGGAGGATTTCTGAGTTCAAGGCCAGCCTGGTCTACAGAGTGAGTTTCAGGACAGCCAGTGCTATACAGAGAGACCCTGTCTCGAAAAACATATATAGAGAGTCACATACATACACACACACACACACACACACACACACACACACACACACACAATACCACCCATAACAACAACAACAAAAAAATATGAACGGACAATCATTAGTATTTAATATCCATCAACATAAGCAGATTCAATTCCTCAATAAAAAGACATAGACTAAAAGACTGGATATGCAAACAGGATCCATTATTTTGCTGCCTATAAAAAACACACCTCAGCAACAAAGACAGTAACTGCCTCACAGTAAAAGCCTAGAAAAATGTTTTACAAGCAAATGGTTCTAAGAATCCCTCTAGAATTACCATTCTAATATATAATATCCAAAGAATAAATAAAACCAAACAATGATTCATTACGAAAATATCAACAAGATATTTACACCCTTGGCAAAACAAACTAAAGAGTACAGGGACATTATCCAAATTAACAAAATTAGCAATGAAAATGGAGAGACAAGCCAGGCAGTGGTGGTGCATGGCTTTAATCCCAGTACTTGGGAGGCAGAGGCAGATGAATTTCTGAGTTTGGGCCAGCCTGGTCTACAGAGTGAGTTCTAGGACAGCCAGGGCTACACAGAGAAATCCTGTCTAAAAAAAACCAAAAAGAAAAAGAAAAGAGAAAAAGAAAGAAAAAGAAAAAAAAGAAAATGGAGAGACAATGGAAATTTAAAAAATATATAATCAGATCTTACTAATAAAAACCTATACTGAAGTCAACTGGAAAATGTGCATAAAGGGGATAATTTTCTAGACAGATACCATGTACCAATATTAAATGAAGATTAGGTAAACTATTTAAATACTCCCATAAACTCTGTGACAGTAGAAGCAGTCATTAAAAACCTCCGAAACAAACAAACAAAAATCCAAGGATAGATAATTGTAGTGCAGAATTCTACCACACCCTCAAAGATGAGCTATATTGTCATTGGTACAGAGACAGACAAGTCAATCAATAGAATAGAATTGAAGACCCAGAAATAAAGTCACACATTTATGGACACAAGGTATTTAACAAAGAAGCAAAATCATACAGTGGGAAAAAGAAAGCATCTTCAACAAATGGTGCTAGTATAACTGGCAATCATTTGTAAAAGAACACAAATTGATTCATATTTATCAACTTGTACAAAGCTCAAGTTCAACTGTATCAAGGGTCTCAACATAAAATCAGATACACTGAATCTAGTGGAATAGAAAATAACGTCAAACAAATTGGCACAGGGGAAGTTCTCATGAACAGAACACCATGGCTTAGGCTCTGAGGTCAACAATTGACAAATGGGGCCTCTTGAAAATGAAAAGCTTCTGTAAGGTAAAGGACACTGTCAATAATACAAAACAGATTGAGAAAAGATGTTCACAAACCCTACGTCAAAATTTTTTTAATTAGGTATTTTATTTACATGTAAATTTCTCCTTTCCCAGTTTCCCCTCCAAAAAACAAACAAACAAAAAAACAACAAGAACAAGCCCCTGTTGCCTCCTCCCACCCTATGTCTGCCACCCCAGCCTCTCCCACTTATTGGCCCTGGCATTCCCCTACACTGGGGCACAGAACCTTCACAGGGCAGAGGTCCTTTCCTCCTATTAATGATCAAATTTGCAATCCTCTACTATATGCATGCTGCCAGAACAATCAGTCCCACCATGCATAGTCCTTGGTTGGTAGTTGAGTCCTGGGAGCTCTGAGGGTACTAGTTAGTTCATATTGTTGTTTGTCCTAAGGGGCTGCAATCCCTTCAGCTCCATAGGTCCTTTCTCTAACTCCTTCATTGGTGACCGTGTACTCAGTTCAATGAATGGCTGTGAGCCTCTACATCTGTATTAGTCAGGTATTGTCAGAGCCTCCCAGGAGATATCTATATTTAGTCTGCCTTATCCTTCTTTCAGTCTCTGCTCCATAGTTAATCTCTGCAACTCCTTCCATGGGTACACCAATCAGATGGGCTAGGATAAAAGACTCAGGTGACAACACATGCTGGAGAGATTGTGGAGAAAGAGGAACACTACTTCATTGCTGGTGGGATTGTAAACTGGTACAACCACTCTGGAAATCAATGTGGCAGTTCCTCTGGAAATTTGACATGGTTCTACCAGAGGACCCAGCTATACCACTCCTGGGCATATACCCAAAAGATACTCCAGCATGTAATAATGACACATGCTCCACTATGTTCATAGCAGCCTTATTTATAATAGCCAGAAACTGGAAACAACCCAGATGTACCTCAACAGAGGAATGAATACAGAAATTGTGGTACATCTACACAATGGAGTACTACTCAGCTATTAAAAACAATGAACTTATGAAATTCTTAGGGAAATGGATGGATCTGGACAATATCATCCTGAGTGAGGTAACCCAATCACAAAAGAACATCAAATTTTTTGACCAAGTATTGTCCCTGTATATAAGAAATGCTGGGACAAAAATGGACCAGAAACTAAAGGAAAGGCCATTCAGAGACTGATCCAATCTGGGATTTATCTCATGTGCAGGCACCACACCCTGACACTATTACTGATGTCATATTGTGCTTGCAGACAGAAGTCTAGCATGGCTGTTCTCTTAGAGGCTTTATCAGCAGCTGACTGACACAGATGCAGACACAGCCAACCATTGGATTGAGGTCCTGACTGGACCCCTATGGAAGAGTTAAGGGCAAGACTGAAGGAGCTGAAGAGGATACCAACATAGAAAGAATAACAGTATCAACTAATCTGTACTAATGAGAACTCCCAGAGACTAAACCACCAACCAAAGAACATACATGGGCTGGTCCAAGGCCCCTGCACATATGTATCAGAGGACCACTTTGTCAGGCCTCAGTGGGAAAGGTGTAGCTTAATGCCTTAGATTATGTTAAGGGAAGAGAATGATGGCAGGTATCAAATGGGAGTTGGGGGGAACACAATATCAGAAACAAAGGGGAGAGGGAAGGGTATGATGAACTTGGTGAGGGGGACCAGGAAGTGGGGCAACATTTGGAATATTAATAAATAAAATAATTTCATAGAAAAGAGAAAATGTAAAGAACATAAAATAAAAATCTATGTTTAAGAATAGATAAATAAATAAATAAATAAATAAATAAATAAATAAATAAGGGGCTCAAGTTAGAGACAAACTATGAAAATACTAGTGCCTCTTCCAGTGCCTGACTAATACAGAAGTGGATGCTCACAGCCATTCATTGGACTGAGCACAAAGTCCATAATGGAGGAGCTAGAGAAAGAATCCAAGGAGCTGAAGGGGTTTGCAGCCACATAAGAGGAAAAACAATACGAACCAACCAGTTACCCCAGAGCTCTCAGGTTCTAAACCACCAACCAAAGAATACACCTGGAGGGATCCATGACTTCAGCTGCATATGTAGCAGAGGATGGCCTTGTGAGAGAAGAGGCCCTTGGTCTTGTGAAAGTTTGATGCCGCAGTGTAGGGAAATGCCCAGCAGAGAAACAGGAGCAGGTGGGTTAGTGAGCAGGAAAACGGGGATTGGAGAGGGGGTTTTCAGAGGGGATAAAATATGCAATTTAAAAAAAGAAAACATCTATTTAAAAAAGGGGGGAAAGAAGTTTGTGTGTAAATGCACATTGCATCTCAACTCTTGACTATCAGTGGCTATTTTGATTTTTCCTATGCTTTGCCTTTTCAGGCCGTCATGTGCTAGGTATTATACCACATATACATCATTAAGATGCTTCTTACAGGTATTAAGTTCATGTAAGTTCCTTTTGTGTCTTTTTGTAACTTTAAAGCTAATTTATTCAGATATAGTTTCTCGTTTTTCTATGGTCTGTACATTTACTAACTGAAATGTGTATATATATATTGCTTAACAACTTTTGGAAATTTAGAATAAATCTGGTTCAGATGTCCATTTGGAGGACTTTGTGTATTTCTAAGATTTCAGTTCATTTATAATAATACTTTTAAAGGTACATAAGTTTTTTGGGGGGGATTCATACTAGTCTTGAAGCCATAAAAAATTTGAAATATGAAGTATGAAGAAAGTCACATGACTTGTGGCATCGGAAATGCAGATTCATGAGGCCAACCAAACTGCTATTGCAAACTACTTCTAAATTATTGTTATCAATCTACTTTACTAAACTAGAATAATTTCTAAAAAAAAAAAAAAAAGAAAAGAATAGAGGGAAATATACGGAAGACATTTGAAGGTATTATGTGGCAATGAATGGAGAATTTTCTTCTTTGTGTTTTGTAGAATTTCCCAAAGAAAATATAAACAAATAAAAACAAAATAAAAAAATACAATTGTCTCAAGGTAGAAAGAACCTGCTTGGTAAAGTAAATACTCCAAAAGATAAAAGAAACAATTACAGTATTGAACAAAAGTAGCCAAAATTATATATCTGCAAGGATGTTCATTTTCAAACTATAAGAATAATTATAAAACTCAGAGGAGACCCTGTAGGAAGACCAGCAATCTCAACTAACCTGGACCCCCAGGGATCTCTCAGACACTGAACCATCAACAGGACAGCATACACCAGCTGATATGAAGCCACCAAAACATATATAGCAGAGGACTGCCAGGTCTGGATTCAGTCAGAGAAAATGCATCCAACCCTCTAGAGAGTTGAGGCCCCAGGGAATGGGGAGGTTGGTGGAGTTGGGGAGTGGAGACATCCTCTTGGAGATGTGGGATGTGGAACAATGGGAGGGTGGACTGGGAGGGCGATAAAGTCTGGACTGTAAAAAAAATTAAAGAATAAATTTTTAAAAAATCTAAAAAGAGAAAAAGAAAATAAAAAATAATTATAAAACTCAATAGTAAATAATTAATTAAAGAAGATGGGTGAGATGGCTCAACAGATAAAGAAGCTTCTTTAGAAAGCTGATTATCTGTGTTCAAATCCTACACCACATGAGGGAAAGAGAGAGAAGTTTGTTGTTCTTCTTGGAGAAACTTGCTTGTTCTGTAAGGTATACTCAGATTTCTATGCACTAACTCTGTAATCAAGTAAATGAAGAAGCACACACACACACATAATAAAGCTTTAATAAGAAGTATAATTAGCAGTCAGTAATAAGTAGACTTTTTTGTTAAATATAACACAGAGAATTCTATAGAGTTCTAGAATGGACAGCTTATAAAGAATGTTCAATGATTATTAGGTATCTTAGGAAGTAATAGGTAGGAGCAGAAAGTTCAGATGTCATTTTGGACAAGGGGGTTACTATAGATAGAAATAATGTATATTTTTGGATAGACTGGAAGAAATGAAAAAATTGCTAGAAGGAAGGATTTTGAAAGTTTTACCATAAAAAAATAGTGCTTGTGAAGACAGGTATACTTAATGAAATTTGAACATTTTAGCATTTTTACAATGTACATTATATATAGAAACACTGTATGGTACCTCATTAGTATGCATGTGTGGAGGGCCTTTGGGGACCCCTTGTCAGAAATCTGACATTGGCCAAAGACAAGGAAATGGGCTTCAGGCAGGAATCTGACATTGGGCTGGGATAGGGAAGTAGGCTCAGATGTTTTGATCATCCAGATGAACTCTTGGAGACCGTGGTCATGGGAGAGATCTTGGAACTTTGTTTATTTTCTTGCTTGTTCCTTGACTATTTGTGTTTATTGTCTTGCTTGTTCCTCATTGTACTGCTCACCCTTAATACTTGTATGTAACTAAAATGGTATAAAAGTAGATTGGAAAAAACTAAACCTGCCTTCAGGCTCAAAATTGCCTGGGGTCATGCTACAGTGTTGTCTAATTGTCTTTTTTTCTTTTTAATACTCACTCCTGTGCTGGAGAATCTGTTGACTGACTGAGCAGGCTTGGTCATATATTATTTTTGTGTTTTCATCTATCTATTAAAAATGAACTTTAACTTCTATGATGCAAAAGGCAGTTTGGTCCCCATGGCTGGTTAATTGGTTTTGTTTCCTAAGAAGACAGTATGAAGATCTTTAACTATACTCTGGGGGATACTCCAGAGCTCTCTGAGTGTCTATAATTCTCACACCTACATGTACTAGTCAATAATACCAACATGACACATGAGGAGGCACAGTGCATGCCATTCTCCAGTAGATGTTACTTACTTTATTAACGGTAGTCATTGTTATCATATGCAGGTCTTTGGACTAACATGAGTATTAGATCTGAGCCTTCAGGAAAGATGAAAAAATCCAAAGATAAAAAGATAAAATGTCACATTGATTGACTTTTTTCTGGTAAGCTCTTCACGGATTTCCTTACAGATATGTGTATATATGTATATACATATGTGTATCTATATATGTGTATATATGTGTGTATATATATACATAATGTGTGTGTGTATAGACATAACTTGTAAACTATGAAACAGAATTAATCTTGTCTTGTATTTCTATAGTGTGCATTCCTGGTAAGGAAGTAAGTGAATCTTCCAAGAGGAAAAATGCTTGGTGAATTCAGAACTTTGTCTGTGGAAGTTCTGAGAACCTCTTGCTTTAGATAAGCTGTAAAAATGACCATTTCCTAAGAGCAACCAGCTAGAAGATGTTTTGAAAAATATCACATAGTAGAATTTCAAGATATTAGAGTAACTATTCGGGGTAAAATATCACTCCACTTTAAACTGACTATAAACCAATGTCAACTATAATTCCATAAAATACATGGGCTGTGTATACCCTACTATGAGTTACTTGAAAAAAGTGGTTTAAAAATAACTTTGAAGGCTAAAACAATTTAAAGTCTAAAGGTTATTCTTCTAAAACTAGTTTTGAGACACTGAGTCAAGGTATACGTGTCAAAACACTACAGGAATTTTGATGATTCAAATGTTGAAAAACTCCTCTTAGAAAGCATAGAAAATATAATTTGGTTGATGTAATTTTATGTTGTTCAATGTATGAGTCATTCAATTGGATAGATGAAGCAATCAGGAAAGATGCAGACCTAGAAGATAAAATGATCTTTCTGTACCCTGATGAATGCTTAGACATAAATAAATACTCTTTCAATCACATTTTAAAACTTATACACTCAGGTCAGACTTTGTTGGATGGAACCTGTAACTCTGTACCTACGTGATTCTCATGTATTTTCAAAAATTGAGATTTTCATGTGATTTCTTAGATCCTACATTTTCTGATGAATGAAGTAAGAAAGATTACTTTCTTTCTAATTCATACACATTCACACATACACACACACACACACACACACACACACACA
>JADRCD010169254.1:1472-18371 GCA_019843815.1 Montemys delectorum | reverse complement strand
TTTGTTTGTTTGTTTGTTTGAGACAGGGTTTCTCTGTGTAGCACTGGCTGTACTAGATTCAGCTTTGTAGCCAGGCAGTGGTGGCACATGCCTTTAGTCCCAGCACTTGGGAGGCAGAGGCAGGCAGATTTCTGAATTCAAGGCCAGCCTGGTCTACAGAATGAGTTCCAGGACAGCCAGGGCTACACAGAGAAACCCTTTCTTGAAAAAAAATAAATAAATAAAGTATCTTGGGTATCCCTAGTAAACACACTCAGAGGTGGAAATTTGCATACAGCGTTGTTTGAGAATAGTATCTTAGGAGCAGGAGAAGCAGTGCTGGAGAGAAGTTGGGCTGCAATGTAACTCTAACAGATCCAAAGTTACCGAGGGAGCTGGGGTGATCCTTTCGAGTTGTTTGAAAGAGAGACAGAAGGAACAGACTTCTCAAGAACCTTTTCAGGGACAAGATCTTGGTGTTGGGACTGTAGTTCCATTGATAACATTGCCTAGTATTCACAAAGGCTCGGGCTCGATCCTTAGCACCACAGGAACCTGGAATGTTGGCATAGTCCTGAAACCTCCACACTAAAGGGTCCTTTCTTGGTCCACCAGCTCCCACCTCTGCCCAAAGTGCTCCACATCTCTCCTCCTTTGCCACAGGCCATCAACTTTTTTTTCCCGGCCCCCCCCCCCCACATACACAGGGTTTCTCTGTGTAGCTCTGGCTGTCCTGGAACTCACTCTGTAGACCAGGTTGGCCTCGAACTCAGAAATCTACCTGTCTCTGCCTCCCAAGTGCTGGGATTAAAGGTGTGTGCCACCACTCTGCAGCCATCAGTTTTTTATTAAACCAATCAGAAGGCAAGAGAGGGCATGTTTACAAAATACCCAGGCTGGAGATGAGCCAATAAAAATAAAAATACCAAAGCCTGGTCTGCATTCAACTCTCTGCCGGCACCAACTATGCAAGGACAATCTTTACCCAGTGCACAATAATATTGTCCCAACACAGCACTCAAGGAGCAGCACTCAAGGGGTTGGAGACCAGCCTGAGGTTACAAGATCCTGTTTCAAAACAAGAACAAGGAAAACATGGTCTTTCTCTGTAGCCTAGGCTAGCTTTTTTTTTTTTTTTTTTGTATTTTTGAGACAGGGTTTCTCTGTATAGCTCTGGCTGTCCTGGAACTTACTCTGTAGACCAGGCTGGCCTTGAACTCAGAAATCTGCCTGCTTCTGCCTCCCAAGTTCTGGGATTAATGATGTGGGCGGGTAGCAAGGCTAGAGCCTCAGACTCAAGATCCTCTTGAGCTCAGCTTCCTGCAACCTGGGATTATAGGTGTGTACCACCATCCCCAACAGATCTCAAAATACTCCTCTGCCATCAAGTACTGGGTGGAAGCTGACTTCTATCACCCAGAGGGGACAAAACCATCAGCCAAGGTATTCCCTCACCCCAGTGCAGTTCCCAAAGAGGGACTTAACAAAGACATTCAGCTGACATTCTTAATGGAGTGGGGAGGGAGGAAAGGAGCGGCAGCACAGTGTGTGGAAAGCTAGAGGAATGTAGAGAAGTTCTCCAACTGTTCTCAGCTTCCAAGAAGGTACTTCATTGGGTGGGGAAGTGCTCTCCAATGTGGCCTCGCTGCTCTTAATAGTCTTATTTCCCTGGAAGAGAAGTTTCTGCTCCAGCATTGGAAATGGCTTTGGAGGACCTCACATTTCTTCTTTGTGATGCCAATCACAATGGCGATGTTAAATCATTAGTTGAGTAACAATCCAACATCAGCCTCCTCCACTTGCTGGCAAATCCCAAGGGAGTGGCAACTTTGCTCCAGGATTTACTCCTGTATCTCCAGGGCTTGGAACTTATTGGCTCTTCAGCCTCTGGTGAGTGAACAAACACCAGAACAGGTGTTAAAACTGTAACTTCTCCAGCTCTGCCTCCAACCACTGGTCCTCCAGGGGATTCTGAGGTGTGAATTTGTCCAGCAAGGCTCAGACTCCTATCTGCCTGCCCTAGGGCTCTGGGGACTCTGAAAGCCACAGGAGATTCCCTCTGCTCCTTCTTCTACTTGGATCAGCCAAAGGATAAAATGTTGCAGTGTGAAAACAATTACAACAACAAAACAATTACAAAAATTGTAAAGTCAAACAAATAGATAATGATTAGTACCAGGCTATGTTGCTCGTGCATCTAGAACCATTGATTACAGTACTGGGGACAAGAACAGCCAAGAGTTCAAGTGGCCAGGAGTTCACAGCCGTGTTTAGCTACAACGAAAGTTCAAGGCTTCCATGGGCTAATGAGAACACCACCCTCTTCTCAAAACAAAATAAAAGAAAAATAAAGAGAAAACAGGAAAAAGAAAAAAAAAAATCTAGTCATAGCTGTCTTTCACAAACTCTAAGCAGGTTGGTTGTGCCCAGATCCTGAATTGTTGGCTGCAGTGGTTTAAAACCAATTCATTACATACAAACTGGAACTGAGACTTTGAAAGTTTTCAGGTCTATGTGCTAATTGAATAAAACATACTTAAAAAAGAATTCAAAGCCGGGCAGTGGTGGTGCACGCCTTTAATCCCAGCACTTGGGAGGCAGAGGCAGGCAGATTTCTGAGTTCGAGGCCAGCCTGGTCTACAGAGTGAGTTCCAGGACAGCCAGGGCTACACAGAGAAACCCTGTCTCGAAAAAGAAAAAAAAAAAAAAAATTCAAGCTGAAGGTTGGCCATTGGTAGCACACACTTTTAGTCCCAGCGCTAGGGAGGCAAAAACAGGTGGATCTTTGTGAGTTTGAAGCCAGCCTGGGCTACATGGAGAATTCTAAAACAGTCAGGGCTACATCGTGAGGTCCTTGGGCTCAAAAATGAAGAAAACAGATTCAGACTGAGAGCTGGTGAAATGTCTGTGTGCAAAGGTGCCTGTCGCCAAACCTGCCCCAAGTTTGATCCTCAGGTCCTGAATGGTGGAAAGAGAGCATCGACTGCTTCAAATTGTCCCTCTGACCTCCACACACAAAAAATAATTAAAAAAACAAAAACAGGCCAGGCGGTGGTGGCGCACGCCTTTAATCCCAGCATTTGGGAGGCAGAGGCAGGTGGATTTCTGAGTTCAAGGCCAGACTGGTCTACAAAAAACCAGCCAGTCTGGGAACAAAAGTAATACAATGATACAAAGAACGTATTGCATGGTGGCCACATGCCCAGGATTCAGCACCCAAGTGGCAGAAGCAGGACTGTAGAAAGCTTGAGGGCTATCTCAGAGGTAAAGGGTTCACAGGTGGCTCATGGGAAGGCTTCTCGGAGGACACACATTTCAGTGTATGATGGCAGTGTTCAGGGTAAATGGGAAGCAGGCAGAGAGGTCTTAGCTTAGTCACTATGTGGTTTTCCTGTCAAGCTTTCTAGTTCCTGATACCAAGTAGCTTGATCAAGGTCAACACCTTTAAATGAACAAGAACAACTTTGTGGGGATGCATCTAATTCTCTTCTTCTATGTATTTTTTTTCTTAATTTTGTGTGTGTCTTGCATATATGCACTTGTGTTGGAGTGTTTGGAGGGGAGGGGAATAGGATCCCATTGTAGCACTCCTGCCTTCTTTTGAGGCAGAG
This sequence comes from Montemys delectorum, assembly GCA_019843815.1. Classification (NCBI taxonomy): domain Eukaryota; kingdom Metazoa; phylum Chordata; class Mammalia; order Rodentia; family Muridae; genus Montemys; species Montemys delectorum. The sequence continues at coordinate 14,781 of JADRCD010169254.1, read as the reverse complement.
GGTTTTGTTTTTTTGTTTTGAAACAGGGTTTCTCTGTGTAGCCCTGGATGTCTTAGAATTCCCACTGAAGACCAAGCTGGCCTCCAACTCCTATTTGCCTGCCTCAATCTCCTTAAGTGCAGAGATCAAAGATGTGTGCTACCATGTCCAGCCACATTTAACTTTCTTATTTATGTGTGTTTGTGTGTATAGGCATGTGTGTGCAGGTGCCAAGTCAGACAAAGGAGGTCCTTACATCTGCTGGATCTGGAGTGACGGGCAGTTGCACAGGTGCTGGGGATTAAACCCCGGCACTCTGCACGGGCAGCCAATGCTCTTAGCCCTGAGCCGTTCTCTCAAGTTCTTTTTTCTCCCTCCCCCTATTTTTAACTCTTTTTGATAGTCCTGACTCCTCAGTTTCTAGACAAGAAGCATAATGATGTGGTGAGGGGTGACCCCTCAGGTGGCCAACATTCCCTACCCCACCCTCACCCTAGTCACAGGATGTCCACAAATGGGGAAAAAACCAGGAAGGTAGCATGCCAGGGCCTCCGTCAAGCAAGTCCCGTAAGAGCCCTGGCTCCACAGCCTCATCAATCTTACTTCACCTCAATGGGTTGCAGCTTCAAGATGGCCTCCCACTACCCAGCTCATGGCCACCTTAGTCAGAAAACGACACTGTCATTTCTTAGTCCACACGACAAATCCAGCCTGGAACCTCACGCATGAGGCAAACAGAATTCCTGAGCCCTAGTCTCCTCTCAGTTGACTTCCAAGGCTAGCAATTCCCAGTCTTGCAATCCCTGGGCACAGGCAAAGGCAGGGCAGAGGCCATGAGGTCAAGTCCGTGACGCAATCGCAGCTTCAGGCTTACACTAGGACGTGAACTCTGGCCTTCAGGAAACGGACAAACATCCCATTAACAAGGACTACAAAACAAACCTCAGCAAACTTTTATTTCTATTACTGCTCACAAGGTCCAAGGTTTCTGCACTTTAACACTGGATGCCTTTTCCCGCCCACCCAGGGGATACTGTCAGTGTCATGTCCCCTCTAGAACTTCCCCCCATGCTGGGGCCCCCTCCTCTCTGGCCCACCTTCACTGCAGGGAGAGCTTTCAAGCCTGGAGGAGGTACTAATTGCTTCCCGTGCCTGCACGGGCGTGAAATGTGGCACATGGGCCCAGGCTCCAGTTCCGCTTGGCCCAATGGAGATGAGTTGGCAGCAGGGTGTCCTTGGTTTTCTCAGGCACCTCTGGACTGGTCTGAGAGGAAGCACCTACTGCTGCTGGTGGAAGGGGAAGGAACATCAGAATTCACAGTTTGCTATGCAAAGTGCTTGTCAGTGGAGGCTGCTTCTGCCGAGTAATCCGTTTAAATCCAGGAGAGGGGATAGATAGGACACGGGGACGGAGATGGTGTCCCTTGGAAGGCAGCCAGGAAAGACTGACTGTAGAATAAGGGTCTCCAGGGGCCTTCAAGATCTTTCGAGAAAATCAGTCTGCTGTTGATGGTTTGGCCAGAGAGCCCAGAGGACAGCGTCAAACCTTGAGAGAAATGTAAGCCAGCCAGTCCCTCAGTCTCCAATGTGAGCTCCAAGGAGTGGAGCCGTGTGGCAGAGGGAAAGAGAACCTTGGTCTATGCATCTTACTGGGTGGGCCCGGGTGTCACCTAAGAAAGGCTCATTTTTCTTTGGCAAGCACTCTTGGCAGAACCCAAGGGATGAGGACGGGATGCCAGCTTCAGTGTGGCAATACCATCTAGAGGGACAGATTGACTCTGGCTTCATGGAGGGCCTCAAGAGACCAGACATCACCCTCAAGACTCAAACACAGAGTTCGCTCTCCTTACTCTTCAGACAGCAGAGAGACCGCCATGGGTTCCAACTCTCCAGAGACAGTGTGTTCTTTGGATATGTTTGGCCCCTCTCCCAGGCCCCACACCACCAGGCATGGGAGAAAAGGGTACAAGGGCAAAGGAGACAAAAGGACTGAACCCATAGGCAGGTAAACCGAAGGACAGGCTGCCCAACAGAACAGGCTTTGGGGGAACTGGGCACACAGACCAGCTGTGAGTCCAACTTTCACATTGATGGGTGGGAGGCGGTGAAGGGTGATGAAGCTGGAGAATGAGGGAAGGCAAGCTTCCTGGAGTGCTGGTCCCTGGAGGTCCTTGGTCCTCTCCCAAGGAGCCACCAGGGGCTTCCCGGTCTAGGGAAGCAGCACTTGTGGTGCCTGGGGCCCAGCCTGCTGGCACATAAGCCTGGCCTTAGCTCTGGAGCCTTCATGGAAAGAAAAGGGGATGTGGCCCTTGGCCTTTCCTAATCCTTTTCCAGCTCCAGGGACAGAGCTGAGACCCCAAAGTCAGTGCAATGATCATGTTCAGTCCAGTGAGGAAAAGGAAGGTGTGGCTTGCCTTGAGGGCTACGCACGGCCACACACATGACCATCCCCAGCATTTGGTGGATAGACATGAGACAGAAAGGGTCCTGGATCTGTCTCCAGACACAGACGTCCTTGCCCAGGATCAGCTGTTCTAGGTGCTGGTCCTGTGTGCCGGGTAGTCAGGTCATGTAGCGGGTGATGGCCCGGAGGGCGTAGAGCAGGGCCGCTTGCATGCGGGCTTCGAGGAGCAGCAAGTTCACGTGAACCTGGGGAATGGAGAGAACGAGGCAGGCTGACAACTGATCTTCCAGTCGACCAGTTCCCTGCCACTTACTAAACCCACACCTCCCACCGAGATGCCTGACTTCTTTTTTTTTTTTTTTAAAAAAAGATTTATTTATTATTACACATAAGTACATTGTGGCTGTCTTCAGACGCACCAGAAGAGGGCATCAGATCTCGTTATGGGTAGTTGCGAGCTACCATGTGGTTGTTGAGATTTGAACTCAGGACCTTCAGAAGAGCAGTCAGTGCTCTTACCCGCTGAGCCATCTCGCCAGCACCGAGATGCCTAACTTCTGTTTAGACTCAGTGGCAATCTGGTGCAGAGACTAAATGCTTTACCTCACAAGTCTGAAAGAAGAGCTACCAGCTAACTGGCTCTTGGGCAGGATCAAAGGTTTCCATACATAGTCTCATTGTGTCTTTCCAACTTTGAAATGCAGGCAGTGTCCCTTGTCATTAAAAAGGGTGGACAGCTCAAAGGTAACTTGCCCAAAGTCACACTGCTCCTATGTGAGGAGGATTAAGATCTACACCTATGGCCAGGTGGCGGTGGTGGCTCATGCTAGTACCCCGGGGGGACAGAGGCAGGCAGATCTTTGTGAGTTCGAGGCCAGCCTGGTATACAGAGTGAGTTCCAGCACAGTCAAGGTTACACACAAAAAAGTCTCAAAACAAACAAAAAAACCCAAAAATCTGCATCTATGCCCACCTAACCTGTGGAAAACTGGTACCGGAGTGCCTAGTTTAAATGAAATCTGAAATTACACAGTAGAATAGAATTTAACCAAGGACAACAGGCCCAGGTGTCTCACCCAGCAGGACAGGCCCACAGTGTGACCCTCACTGGGTCCTACCCCCTGACTCTTCTATAGCCCTTCCTATGTCCATGTTGCCATTACCTTCTCTGAGTGGCGGAAGTGCCTCCAAAAGAGGTTATACATTCTGCGGGTTGTCTTCTCAGGGTAGCAGGCCACGGTCTTGATATAGATCTTGAGGTTCCGTTCCAGGAGCTGGTTTACCTCCCCATAATCATAGTCATCATATCTGACAGATAGACCCGGCAGCATTACTCACAGTCTGCTCCCAGAAGCAGCCTGGCTTCCCTACCCCCACCCTACCAAAGGAGGAACAGGGTGGCCAGAAAACAAGAAGGTAGGAAGCCATGAGAAGCCTGGTTCCTCTTAGAAAAACAGCTATCATCATGTGCCATAGGTAACCAGGCTCGCAGAGGAACACTCCATGTAATACTGACAATGAGCATGCGCTACTGAGCTCTGTCTGTTAGTCACAACGCTGCAAAAGTATACACTCTGGTCAGATATGATATTCAGTGCTCATCAATTTAATTTTCCTGAGATTCAAAGAAGGCACTTGCCCTAGACAGCAGGGAGTGACTTTCAAATTCAGCTGTCCCTACTGCCCTATAGTAAAAGGCACGAAGGTCAGTGAGGACTAATCATGGAGAATAGAGCAGCAGGGCAAAAGCAGACAATGCTAAGGCTACAGACGACCAAGCAAGGCCTAGAAGACAATTAACTCCTTCAATATCCTAGAGAAGACAATTAACTCCTTCAAAATCCAAAGTAAGCGGTTGGCAGGAAGCACCTGACAGTAATAAACTTAGGTGCTCTTCTTGGGGGGTGGGGGTGGGCTCTATTGTTGTTCTTTGGAGAGTCCTGGAGCCCAGCTGTTGAGTTAGTTTAAATAGCCAAGGGTGGCCCTGAACTCCTCATCTTCCTGTCTTGGCCTTTCTAGTGTTGGGATTACAGGTATACATGAAAATAAGTCAATTAAAAGAAAGAAAATCAAGAAAATTAAGAAGAAAAAAAAAAACTACAGAAAGAAAAAGGGTGATCAGGGGGGGGGGGGGGGGGGGGGGGGTGGTGGTGGCAGTGCACGCCTTTAATCCCAGCACTTGGGAGGCAGAGGCAGGCAGATTTCTGAGTTCGAGGCCAGCCTGGTCTACAGAGAGAGTGCCAGGATGGCCAGGGCTACACAGAGAAACCTTGTCTCAAAAATACAAAAAAAAGAAAAAAGAAAGAAAGAAAGAAAGAAAGAAAGAAAGAAAAGAAAAGAAAAGAAAAGAAAAGAAAAGAAAAAGGGTGATCAGCTCACACCTGCAATCCCAGCATTAGAGAGACTAAGACAGACAGTCTGCTGTGAGTTCAAGGTCCACCTGGGCTATCATCTCGAAAATAAACAAACAAACAAAGTGCTCTCTATATCTCTTAGAAAGATCATGTTATTTGGGGCTTTTACCTATAAGAACATGTGTGGGAGAGTGATCAGTGCAAATGGTGTTTCTAAGAGTAAAAACTGCTGACACTGCTGGTGGCCAAAGAGGCAGAGGAGTCCCAAGTCTGAGCCAACAGAGCCTCTGAGACTCCTTGGGGTGGGGAAAGAGGAGACCATAGGGAAGGGGGAAAAGGAACAAAAGGAAAATCAAAGCAACCGTGAAAACCACCTAAGTAGTCAACAGTAACTAAGTAGTGCATCACTCCTAAAAGAGGTCTTCCTCCAACACCAGTCAGTGTACAGGCCAGATGGCTCAATGCTAAAGGAGCTCGCCCGCCCGCAAGACTGATGGGCTCCAAAGGGTGGAAGGAGAGAACCAACTCCAGCAAGTTTTCTTCTGTCCTCCACACAGAGGCTGTGCCACACACGTGTATGTGTGCACAAACATAAATACAAAGAAATACAATACACACAATTGTTTTGAAATCAGGAAAAGATTTAACACGATAAAATTTAACTCACAACACTATTCACGCTGTCCACATGCCTAGCTCTCATGTATAATTTTCATGAGCCGCATGATAGGTTATGAACGGAAATTATTTAAAGTGCTCTGCTGTGCACTTCTGTGCTGTCCTTTAGTGGGAGAAAAGACGCTGTTGGAAATTTACAACATGACTCTATGAGGCATGCACATACATATACACATGTTGTGTGTGTATTTGCATAGCAGGATGTGTGTGAATACACACACAAAAACACTTGAAATCATAAGCTAGAGTACTTTGTTTGGTGGAGTAGGTCTGTAAGCCCAGCAGCTAAGAAGCTAAGGCAGGAGGGCGGTGGTGGCGCACGCCTTTGATCCCAGCACTTGTGAGGCAGAGGCAGCAGGATTTTGAGGCCAGCCTGGTCTACAGAGTAAGTTTCAGGGCAGCCAAGGCTATACAGAGAAACCCTGTCTCAGGAAAAGGAAAAAAAAAAAAAAGGCAGGAGGATTGTGACAAGTTCAAGGTTAGCCTGAACCATATAGGTTCTAGCCTAGTTGAGGTTAGAGTGAGACCCTATCCCAAAACATCAAAAATAATAAGTAGAACGATATAAAACAATAAATAAAATAAAAGAGTGCTCATCTAGAATCCACAAGGCCCTGGGTCCGATCCTTAGTACTGTCTAAGGAAACAAGGCGAAGCCTAGTTATCTCTGGGAGAGCGAGCGGAAGGAGTCTTGTTTATAAAGTTTGAACAGTGAGCATTCTTACTACCTTTAAACCTGCAAAGTCATGAACTTGTCATGAAAATTTATTATAGCCAAGAAGCGTACAAGAGCTAAAAAAAATGACAGTGAAGCTCAGGGAAGACCTGTGGCACACGCGTGACCTAAGCTTGGGGGACACATGCTTACCTGATGCCAAAGACGCAGTGGATGTAGTTCCAGATGGCCCTGCGGAGCATGGAGGTATCCACACCACTGTGCATGGCGATGGTGTTATAGGTGAGGCTGTAGGCTACCTGGAACTTCTCATCCAGCAGCTGCCCTCCCTCGGGGTAGAGCCGCTGGATCAGCGAGTAGCCGTGGTCTTCCCAGGTATAATCCTGAGGAACCGGGGAAGAGGTCAGTGGTGAGCAAGAACTTTTGGAAGGCCAAGGCTGGCTGGCCAGAGATCTGTCCTCTGGTTGGGTACGATTCACAAGTTAGCTTTGCATAACATACCCTGCCTGAACCACAAATTTCATAGACTGCTTGTGCCGAGCCTGAGAAACCAACCAGGATGTCCCTGGGTGACGACCTCCCAACCCACAATAGGGACCTTTGAGGTTTCCATTGCCCTTGGGGGTTTTTGAGGGGAGACCGTATCCAATTTAGAACCACTTGAAGTGCTTGCCCCTGCTTCTATGTAAATCTGAAACAATGAACAACACCTGGGCTCGGAAGGTTGGGGGGGCCTGAGTCCCTCGACGAGTGAAGTCTTCATATCCAAAGGTGGGGTCCTCCACAAAGCATAGGATGTCTGGGTGTGGAGAAGGCTCCAGGATATCCGCTGAGGGTCACATCAGAAAGAAGGGACAGTGAGGCTGAGGAGAGCAGGGCAGGCTCCCTATCATCAGGGAGGTGGGGGCGGGGGGAGTAGAACAGAGAGCACAGAGAGCCCCTCCCCAAACTAAGTGGGAGGATGTTAGCTAGAGCCACTCTTGGAGAGGAGGTGACTCCTACCCAAGGACCCAGGAGGCAAGGACACCCCCCCACCACCACCACCACAGTAATGTCAGTTTCATGGAATGGCTCAACCTGGGAAAGGCTCCGAGCTCGGCTCCATCTACCTCACACAAGCCCTGAATTCAGGGCTAACGGACCAGGATTCAAAGGCAAGTCTGAACCTTTTCGAAGGAGAAGGCAAAGGTGTGTGGAGGTTGTCTGCTCCCGTCAGAAGTATAAAGGGAGAGGCAGCCCCCAGCACTGGCACCTGTGATCCCGTACCTGAGGGCGTCACCAGCAGGCTTTCTGACTTCTCCAGCTCAAAACGGTTCTCCATTTCCTCCTGGGAAGCTCCCTCATCCCGCAGCAGGTTCTCCTGAAGCTGTCTCATGCGTTCCATCAGAGCCTCTACATCTCGGGCGGCTTCAAAGCCCTGAAGGAAGGACCCCAGTAATTACCAATCTACTCCCTTCATGACCCTCTGGAAGTCTCCACTCGGCTCTTCCACTTTCCAGGCCTTTCCGGGTGACCAGAAAGAACCAGGGTAGTTTCTGAGCCAGCCACCACACTGGGCAGCTCACGTAGCCCGTGAATCTGCACTCACGATGTAGACCAGTGACCTTGAACTCCTAGCCTGCCTGCCTGCCTGCCTGCCTGCCTGCCTCTGGCTCCTAAGTGCAGGGAGTAGGGCTGTTGCTGACCCCTTGGTTTTTAGTGCTGTGGCTGATTGACCTTACAGCCACAAACAGGCTGGGCGAGCAATCTACCACTGAGCTAGATCAAAGCCCATATTTTGTATAAGTCAACTGGGCAAAAAAATGTCAGATACGGTGGCTCACAGAGGTGGGAGAGTGAGGGCAGTCACCACAAGTTTGAGGCTAGCCTGGGCCACAGAGTTAATAGCCCATCTCAAAATAACAAAGCAACACCCAAAACATCCACAAACAATAACGAAAATCAGCTGGCCTGATGATCCAAGCCTGTCTGCTCAGAACCACTGGACTCCACGGGAAGTTCCAGGCCATCCCAAGCTTATCTCAACAGACTAACAAAAAACTCCCAGCTGACTTCAATCCTAAAAGGCTGCATACTGCAGTTTGGTCAAGCACCTGTGGCTTACTCCTTACAACCCACTGTAGCTAAGTCTTTATCCCCAAGTAACAGATAAAGGAAACTTTTAAAAGCCAGGCAAGTTTGCTGGACTCTCTCACTGTGGAGAGATGGGGAAGCAGGCAAGGGTTTCTATTCCCAGAGCAGAGGCCACACCAGTTTTTCTCCCCATACCAACACCCAGGACCACGGCTTACCCCTGAGTTGTTCAATGGGTCCCCGCTTGGGGGGCTGCCTTGCTCACTGGGAGGTGAAGGTGCCTGTGAGGCAGGGCTGCCCTCTGCATCTCCCTCAGGAAGTATTCCACAGCCAAACACAAAGGAGGCCAGAGAGTGGCAGTGGGTAAGCAGGACCAGCGCTTGGATGAGTTCGGCCAGGGACCAGCTGTGCTCGCCAGTCTTCAGCAAGGCCTAGCAGGGAGAGAGAGATAAACAAACCCACTCAGTGCTTGCCCCTGGCCGCCCCAGCCCGCCCCAGCCCAGCCTGTAGGGTTTCCTCAGGGATCCCAACTTTCCCTACTGATCTTACCTGGATGTGCTCCTTGGTGATGAGCCATGGTCGATGGGCCAGTAATTTGTTGATCTCGCTGAGCTTGCGGAGCTTTTCAGGGGCCCGGTGGAGGCCCAGCAGCCACTCGGGGTCACCGCCAGTCTGCAGGAACTCAGTCATGTGGGAACCCACCAGGTAAGAACACTGGTGGCGGGCAGCAGCCTGTGGGGAGGGGGGGTCGATGAGCCTGAGTTACCTTCCTTCTGTGCCCCATTCTGGGAAGACTTCCTTGGGATCTAAGAGGCAGGTACATCTATGTTCTAACATCAGCTCTGCTACCAGCTTGCTGGTGAGCTGATCCCTTCCTACCTCAGTTTCCCCATTTGTAAAGTATACACCTAAAGATGCCTCTCTTCAAAACCTAAAATTCCATGAGGTAATAAAGCTAGACACTTCCTCTTCACCTAAAAAAATAAAAAATCAACTCAGGGGAGTCCCCAAATGAATCTGAACCCAGAACCACCATTTGGTCACTCCTGCCAGCACCAAGCCCAGACAGACTTACCATGATGGCAATGTAGTGGCGCCAGGAGCTGGCCAGGGGCCCATCCGTATGCAGCAGCAGGTAGTGAAGGCGCCAGAAGCTGCTGAGGTAGTCGGGGTGTAGACCCATCACCACCGCCAGGTTGTCCACCCGCCCTGGGGACATCAGGGCCTCAAGCCCCAGGTGCTGTTCCAGGCTCTCAGCTCCTTCCCGAAGGATCTGCCAGGCAAAGAGGAGGCATAAGTTCCCTCCTGCTCCTCCAGACCAGCCAACCTCTTCTTTGTTCATATATATGGGCCAGGGCCTTGTTCATATAGGTATATTTTATATATAAATATAGTTTAAATATATAAAAATATATTCATATATCTGTATAAAAATATAAACATATTTATATATCTATATATAAATATAAATAAATATATATTTACCAACCACATCGGAAAGAAACTGATTAAGCAGTCACTATTAGGCAGCTTATATAATGTCTACTACATGTCTAATGCTATCCAAGTACTTCATATTATACTTCATATAATGCTTCCCATTAACTCAATTCTCAAAACAGCGAGGAGATTACAGTTCAATTTTCCCCTATTTTTATTTTGTAATGAAGACATTTTTTTCAATGCTGAGGATCAAACCTAGGGCCTCACAGCTAGACAAATATCCTACCACTGTGCTTCCTCTGACCTTTTCCCTTATTTTTTTTTTCCCTTTTTTTTCCCTCTTCCTTTCTTTGAGACAGGGTTTCTCTGTGTAGCCCTGGCTGTCCTGGAACTCACTCTGTAGACCAGGCTGGCCTGGAACTCAGAGACCCGCCTGCCTCTGCCTCCTGACCACTGGAACTAAAGGCGTGGCCGCCGCTGGCTTCCTTCTCCCTTTTATTTATGAAGACTTAGGCAAAGAAATTAAGGATGAATGGTTGCTGGGACTGGAGAGTGTGGGTCAGGAAAATGAACACTTAGCATACATGAGGCTCTGAGCTCAGTCCTTAGCAATAAGAACTGAATGCATAGCTTCTCTTGGCTTCACAGAATTTCTATTCTAAAAAGATGGCAGATGCAGACAGCCCGGAGGGTAGGAGAGAGTATAGACGAGTTTGAATGTCCTACCTGTCTTTTCATGTAGAGTTTTTAGTGTGTGTGCTGCTGAAGCGAGCACTCATGTAGAGCTTTTTAATCTTATTGACTTTTTTTTTTCTTTTTGGAAACAGGGTCTCATATAGTTCAGGCTGGCCTCAAAGTTCTAATCCTCTTGCCTCTGCCTCCCAAGAGGTCAGATGACAGGCATGTGCCACCATGGCCAGCCTATGTGGAGCTAAGGGTCTGGGCCAGGGCTTTTTGTAGATGGCAGGTAAGTAGTCTGACATCTGCAGTGAGCTATATCATAGGCCTCCTCCCCCTTTTCTTCCTCCTTCTCTTATTTACTTATTTATTTTACGTACTTGTTTATTTGTCTGTTTGTTTGTTGTGGATCCAGGTACCAAACCCAGGGCCTTGTGCATTGGAAGCAAGTGTTCTGTCACGGAGCTACATCCTCAGCCCTGATTCATTCATCTAACAGATATACCCAATGATGAATCTCCTTGAGTGTCTGAACTTGTCCTATGAGGCGAACACTATTATTTTCCTCCATTAATAGATGGAGAAACCAGGTCTGCTTGAAACCACAGATCTGATAAATGACAGAAACAGGATTCTAATCTAGATGAACTCCAAGGCCTCTTGTTTCTTTCCTTTCTTTTTTTAAATAAAAGACAAATTATTTATAAGCAGAAAAAAAAATACAAGAACACTATGTGAGGTTAAAAATGCTTGGACACAGGCTGAAACTCCAGTGGGTTTGTTCCTCTTCACTGCAAAAGAGATAAGCTCCGATTTGGTAGCCTCGAGTGTGGCCATGCTGTGCTATCATTTCATCTGTCTGAACCCACTGCTTGGCAGAAAATGAGGTTGAGAACAGCCCAGCTTCAAGAGCTTTTTAGAGAAATTAAATAAATCAGGAATGGGGAAAGAAAAGATCCTGAGCTTCCCGTTTCTATGTCCTTGTCCTTTGCTCCTAGGGACTGAAGATTCCCAACCCCCCCCCAACTGCTCCCACTTCCAAACTCACCTCCTCCACTGGGATGAAGGCGCTGGGCCCTCGAGGGCCTCGCCGAGCCTGGCCCTCCCGATGTTCCTGCAAGGAAACACCCGGTGGTTAATTGGCAGAAGGGAGGATGGATGGAGAGGACATACAGTGAGCTCTCTAGCCCCCTTCTCTAACCCTGAATGACACTGAGTTTCTAAACTATCTTCTTGGTATAGCCCAAAAATGGAGGAGCCGGGAGTGGGGGTGGGGGTGGGGACATTTAGATCCCCGAATAGCAAATAGGCAAGAGAAAAGAAAGTTCATCAAGGCTGACCTGCTCAGGAACTCAGCCAGGATCCAGAAATCCAGCCTGGCTGGATGGGAGGGGCCCAAGGAAGGAAATAACAGCTTTCTGTGGCCTGTCCCCAGAAGGCCAGGGTCTTTGTGGTCCCAGAGGACTTGTATAGTAGAAAGAATTCTTTACAGAGGGCAAAGACATGGTTCAGTGGGTGAGTGTGAAGACCTGAATTCAATCCCTGGGCACCCACATGGTAGAAAGAGGCCCGACTCCAACAAACTGTCCTTTGACCTTCAACACACAAGCTGTGATTTATGAACACACACATTTTTAAAAACAAGAGATTAGGCCAGAAGTGGTGGCGCATTCCTTTAGTCCCATCACTCAGGAGGCAGAGGCAGGTGGATCTCTGTGAGTGCGAGGCCAGTGTGGTCTACAGAGTGAGGTCCAGGACAGCCAGGACTATGCAATGAGACACTATCTGGGGCTGATGGGACGACAAATAAGAACCCTTTTTTATTCCAAAGCCACTTCCCTCCCTCCATGCCTATGAAGCTTAGATGGCTCTCAAATGACCATTTCCCTTTCTCTTTTGTCTTTTCTTCAAGGCTGAGGATGACCCAGGGGGCATGCCTGGCGTGCTGGGCACATTCTACCCTGAGCCGCACCCCTCGAGGCCCAGCAAACAGTCATTTGTTTATCCTCCTCTCCACAGCTTCTAGACTATCTCTGCTCTCAGTCTCACCAACTGTTCCTGCCTGCACTACCCTGCCCTCTCCTAACCAACCACAACCCAGTATCCATCCTGCAACCAAATTTTCTCAAGTGTGAATCTGATCCTTAAACCCCACCTTCCCTTACCAAAGCCTACCAGAGAAATGAGTGGCCAAGCCCCACTCCCTCTGGGACTTGATAGTTCTCCAAGGTCTACTGTCAGGCCTTCATGCCTAAGCCCGTAATTCCTGGTGTTTTTGCTACCACAAACACACACTGTCCGCTAAGGCCTCTTTTAAGTTGCTTCGTTCCCACACCACATTTTGTGGAGAGCGGGGCTGGGTCATTCTGTGAATAAAAACAGAAAGCAGAGAGACACGGGGGTGTGGTGGGGGACTCCAAGGAGGATGTGCAGGCTGGGGGTGGCAGTTATTCTGACTTCAGCTTCTTTGAGTGAGTTGAAGCTATGTATTCAATGAAACCATTTCTCCTGTTCCTTGATATAAGGTCTGGGAGAACATTCTATTTATTCACCTAGTGTCTGAATGTTGGTGTAGCGCTCTCGATACCACCAGCCTTGACATAATTGATCCAAATAACAGTTCTGCCTTCATTACAAAAGACTGTCCCCTGAGCCCTGAGCCCTTATCCCCCCCCCCCCTCTCTCTCGCTCCCTCTCTCTATCCTTTTCAAGACGGCTTTCTCTGTGTAGTCTTGTCTGTCCCTCTGTAGACCAGGCTGGCCTTGTACTCTGAGATTAGCCTGCCTCTGTGCCACCACCACCTGGATACTCTTTTTTTTTTTTTTTTTAAAGTGGCCAAAACTGCCATCACTGTCACCCTAAAGGGCCCTGTGGCAGTGGTGGCGCACATCTTTAATTCCAGCACTTGGGAGGCAAAGGCAGATTACTGAGTTCAAGGCCAGCCTGATCTACAGAGTGAGTTCCAGGACAGCCAGGGCTACATAGAGAAACTCTGTCTCGAAAAAAACCAAAAAAAAAAAAAAA
>JADRCD010169249.1:0-14123 GCA_019843815.1 Montemys delectorum | reverse complement strand
AAAAAAAAAAAAAAAAAAAAAAAGAATTAAGAGGAGAAGCTGTTTCTTTGTTTTGTTTTGTTTGTTGTTGTTGTTTTCCTTCTAGCATTAAGAGTCTGCATTCTGTGTGGCTCAGGGCTGGTCAAGTCACTAACTACTAAAAACTGTTTGTTCTTCTTTCCCCCAATTTTAAGGACTCTTGGCTTGAGCCCACCTGAAAAACTTCTGATAATCCTCCTGCTTTGTTGGCTAACTGATAACTTTAGTTTCACCTGCAACTTTAATTTCTCTTTGCCATATAATGTAAGGGGTTACCCCTATCTGACACAGCATACACTGGGTGTCTTAGGGAGGGTTTTACTGTTGTGAAAAGATACCATGGCCAAGGCAACTCTTATAAAGGAAAACATTTACTTGGGGCTGCTTATAGTCCAGAGGTTCACCATGGCAGGAAGCATGGCAGGATGCATGCAGAGATGGTGCTGGAGAAGTAGCTGAGAGTTCCACAGGCTGCAGGAAGTGACTGCCAGTCACACTGGGTGTGGCATGAGCATGTGAGACCTCAAAGCCCTTCCCCAGTGATCAGTTCCCTCCAATAAAGTCACACCTACCTACTCCAAAAATGCTACCCCTCCTAATTGTGTCACTCCGTCTGGGCTTACAGGAGTTTCTTTCAAACTACCACACGGGGAGAGCTGGGCAGTGTGAGACATCCATCTGGTGACAGATTACTCATGAAGCTGGCAGGTAGTGATCACTTTCTGTGGGAATGAGTCAGTGGGTCAATCGGGCTACAATGGCCTCCTCACAACAGGAAGGCTAGGAGTTAAGGAAACCCATCTGTTGCAGGCTATTTGATCACACAGAATCCAGAGATTGTGTTATTTACTGAAAAACACCTGTTTCTTGTTGTGGTGTGGCTCAGTCCTTAGCACACATCTTTAATCCCTCTGTCTGGAATATAGACATGAACTTAGTATATACTTTTAATCCCAAATGATGAAGGTAAAGTTAGTTTGTAGAAGGAAGCAGTCATGTTTGAAAGTGACATCTAATTGAGTGACAAAGTTGATGAATCAGACAAAGTTTTGACAGAATAGGATATGCTCAACTCTTATAAGAAGAGCGAGGAAGGGGAGTTAAGAAAACAGCACAGAGAGAAAAGGGAGAAGTAGGGCATTTTACCAGGATAGTTGTACAGAGAATGAGAAGGAGCCAAAAGATTAGAATATATTGCCAAAGTAAGTATGAGACCAAGCAGAGCAATTCAGGAGAGGCCAAGAGAGAAGCCAGATTGAATCAGTCAGCTTGGAGATGAGCTTTGAGCCAGAACAGCTGAGTTGACCAGCCAGCCAGAGTTGAGAAAGAACAAGAAAGGATGAGCTTATTCAACCATAAGTCTCCGAGGCTGAAAAAAATTCCAGGTCTAGATTAGATTGTACTGAGGCCAGAAACTTCCAGAACTAGGCCGAGGTTAGCAGGCAGAGGCAGTAAGCAACCTGAGAAGACAATTACAGCAGGAAAATACAAGTTGCATTTACACCCATCTTTTCAGGATAGGCTCAGAGACGGACACAGTGTTATTCCACAATATTCAACTGGTCCAAGCCATCTTGCAGCCCATCTAGACCACAGGGAAGGGCTATCCAGCTCTAACCCTCAGGGGGAAAAAAGAGTTTTATTAGTCACTCTTCTATTGCTGTGATAAAAGACTACAAGCCAGACAACTCATAGAAAAGGAATTTATTTGGGCTTTCAGTTCCAGCAAGCTAGGAGTTCATCATAGCTGGGAAAGTCTGGCAGCAAGCAGCAGGGAGCGTGGCAGGAAGGAGAAACTAAGGGCTGGCAACCTCTACTGACAGCTTGAAGCAGAGAGCGTATCATGGAAACAGGGCGAGGCTTTGTCAAATCCCACCTCCTCAGTGACCTTCAACAAGGTCCCACCTCCTAAACTTTCCCAGGCTGCTGCACCAACTGGGACCAAGTTTTCAAATACCAGCAGCGTCTTTGGGGAACATTCCTCCTTGGAACCACTACAAGTGGCAAAGAATCTGGGACCCTCTTTAAATCTCCATCTTTATTCATAAAATAGGAGTAATCTTCAGTTTATCAAAATAAAGGATGCGCATAAAGTACTACTAACAGTCATAGTGCTTGTCTTTTTTTTTTTTTTTTTTCTTTTTGATTTTGGTTTTTCGAGACAGGGTTTCTTTGTATAGCCCTGGCTGTCCTGGAACTCACTCTGTAGACCAGGCTGGCCTCGAACTCAGAAATCTGCCTGCCTCTGCCTTCTAAGTGCTGGGAATCAAAGGCGTGCGCCACCACCACCAGGCTCCATAGTGCTTGTCTAAAGACCAGTCTCAAGTGCCCATTGACCTTCAGAGCCAGTGGGAGTACACCAATGGGTGCGTGGCAAAAGCCTCTGTAAATCCGATAAAGGTCAGAGTTACTCAGTAGAGAGAACACTTGGACTCAGACACTTACAGTCATCACAAGCTGGGGATTCCCAGGCTGGTGAAGTTCCTCACCCCGGAGATCTCTCCACCCCAAAATGATCGAAGTCTGGGAATTTGAACGATACAGAAATAAAACAAAAGAGGCACCACTTCTATAAAGGGGAAAGAAAGCCACTGCGAATGGTCCAGAGCGTGTCCTTTCATGTTCATCGTGTATGTAGATTCAGGGAGCTGGTGAGATGGCTCGGTGGTGACGGTGGTGCTTGTTGAGTTAGCTTGATGACTTGAGCTCAGACCTAAGGTAGAGGCAGAGAACTGACTCCTGACTGTCCTCTGACCTCTGTATGTGTCCCTGGCACAGATGCACCAGACATACGACCACTGGCAATGATGAAAACCAAGATTAAATGAAAAACTGCGCCGGGCAGTGGTGGCCCATGCCTTTAATCCCAGCACTTGGGAGGCAGAGGCAGGCGGATTTCTGAGTTCAAGGCCAGCCTGGTCTACAGAGTGAATTCCAGGATAGCCAGGGTTACAGAAAAACCCTGTTGGGGGGGGGGGGCGGGGAAGAAGAAAAAAGAAAAAAGAAAACTGGGACCAGATTGTAAGTGATACTCAGGAATTTTCTGTTATGTCTAAATACATCTGTCCCTTCTTTCTGTGTTGGTGTGCTTCACTTCTTTTGAAGCTGAGTGATTCTCCAAGCATTCCATGTATCAGTACACAGTTTTCCAAATGATAAAACCTTAACCAGAGCATTTTGGGAGGAAGATAGGCAGTAATACCACTAAACAGGTAAGGGAAGAGCTGATCTTGTCTTTCTTCCTTTCCTTTCATCCTCATGGAGAATCATTATTCAGAAACACCCTAAAGAGCCTCCCCTGACCACTGGTTTACAGCTAGCAGAGGAAAGAGATTCAAGAGCCAGAGTCCTGGAGTCAGGTGACTTCTACTTCTGTTGTTCTTTCTGTCTCTGCATTCAGGCTCCTCATCAGTGAAAAACAGAGTAGATTAGATAGTCTGGGGTTTTGCCTCTCTCTGCTCGGCCTTAGTCAGGTGACTGTCTGCTGCCCCGGTCGCCCTTAGGCAGTTTCACGTAGGTCAAAAGCCCAGAATTTCCCTGTTCCTGATAAAGCATGTTATAGTTCCAGACACATTCTTTCAGTTGTATTTCCTAACTAGGAAAAAAAAAAAAGGTGGTTTTACTCTGATTTAAAAGGACTAGAATGGAGGGGCCAGAAAAACATTCTGCCATGGAACTATGTCCCTAGCAAGAACAGGGAGTTTAATGAGCAACTTGAACAAGGCCATTGAGCAAAACTAGATGGTCTGACTCAATCCTAGTTGTCATTTTGAAAATTAGTATCATATCACTTAGGTTTGCTATGGCAAGATTCCAGTTACAACATATATAGAAAAGCATATTGAATCTCAAAATTAATAAACATCTATTGAGAAGAAAAATTATTTTGAAGAAATTCATATAGAATATTTACTTAGAACCTTCTTAATATCAGTTGAATCATTCTGGTTTTTTGTTTGTTTGTTTTTTTTTCTGATTGCACGGGCAGGAAACTGGTGATAAGAATATTTCTTTAGAATGAGAAATGATCTTTGCCAATCAAGCAAAGAGTCATCAATGAACTAAGAAGGCAAAGATACTTAACAATGCTTTGAATGGCCACTTAGTTCTGTTTGTGAACCATGGGCAGCCATCTTGCTTCTGATACCTAACATAAATAAAAACCGCATTGTTACAACAGACACCTAGGTGGCTATTGCTTAATGTTTCTGTTTGAACACTTTAGTGGCATTTCTTATTCCCGTTTCATTGGGTTTACTGTCCAGAAGTGTCTCCTCTGGACCCTGGAGCAGAACATGGGCAAGGAGCCTCTGCTGCATCTCAGGGGTCATTTCATCTCTGTGCAGATTTGGTGACTCCTTGGGACTGGTCTGAGGATGTCACCGTCTTTCTCCCTCACTAGATCTGTGTTCAGTCACATACTTGGCTCAACTCTCTGAAATGGTTGCCGCCAGGATGCTGTCTTGTTCCCAGCCCCACCTGCCTTTTCTCCTCCCCCTGGTTTTAGTCACCTCAAAGACCTTTCTTTACTTCAGGTCTCACACTGTACATAATCTCCAGTCTCATGAAGTGCTTCTTTATTTCCTAATATATTTCCCTCATCTGCTTCTAACATTCTTAAGTCAGAAAACAAAACGAAACAAACAGATAATTCTTTGGTCCTTCAGACAAATGGGGAAACTTGAAGTTTGTTTGTTACTTTTTTTCTCTTTCTTTCTCTCTCTTCCTTCCTTTTTCTTTCTTTCCTCTTTTCTTTCTTTCTTTCTTTCTTTCTTTCTTTCTTTCTTTCTTTCTTTCTTTCTTTCTTTCTTCCATGTTTTATGTTTGACAGGGTCTTGTTGAGTTGTGGACTAAAGCACCCTTCTGCTTCAGTCTCTTGGGTAGCTGGACAACTAACAAGTACCACTATGCCTGACGTACATAAATAATTCTTTTTTGTTTGATTGGTTTTTATGTATCTGTTTTAATTTTTTTTAGACAAGGTCTCTCTCTGTAGCCCTGGTTGTCCTAGAACTCACTATGTGGACCTGGCTGGCCTTGCACTCACAGAGATCTGCCAGCCTCTGCCTCCCGAGTACTGGGATTAAAGGTGTGTACCATTATGCTTAGCCTTGCCTAAGTCTTCTTGATTTCAGGCCACGCTGTATCCTGGTTTGGCTATTGGTTTGTACAGAGGTCTGCTTCAGCTTGGGGACAGAGAGAGACTGGTATCTGGAGGGACTATCAGGGAGTGTCCATATGCTCTTGTAATGGGGAAACGTCTAGGGTCCTCATGTTATTGTAAATGCACAGGCGGCTTGTAACCTCTTTGGAAGGCTTCTGTGTGTAGAGGTTGTTCTGGGCATGCCCGTGAGAGAAGGGTCAGGCCTACAGCAGAAGCCTTAGGCTGCTCTCTTTATTGGCTACAGAACCAAGCTTACCACAACAAGGCCTTTAATTCTTCTCAAATATCACCTGTTTTGATCTGAGTATGAACTGTTCTCCGTAGGCCCATGGCTTGGGCTCCAGCCAGTAGTGCTGTTTTTGGTGAAACTTTTAAGGAGGGAAGGTTTATCCTGAGTAAGTGTGTCACCAGAAGTATGACTTTGAAGGTTATACCCAGTTCTCAGTCCCTGCTACTCTGTCACCTAGGTCACATGTGCCAACTACTGTGGGCCTAAGAGCAAGAGAGTCAAACACTGTTGTAGACTGAAACCTCAGATGCTGTGAGCTCATATGGATCCTTCCTACCTCAGACTCTGTTCTCTCAGATATTTGATCATGTCAACAAGAAGCACAGCTGGTACTCCATCTAAGAAGCAGTTCAGAGACATCATAGTGCTTTCCCCGTGCTGGGACCAGGTCCACATGCTTCCTCATTACTGTTTGTACATGTGGCTTTGATTCACAGTCCATGATGGCTGCTGTCAATGACTGCATAACATTCCAGATTAACCAGCAGCAAGAATGATTTGAAGAAAGCAGAGGCCAATTTTGTTCCTTTAATGACATACGAATACATTTCAATATCACTTCTGTTCATATGCTCCTGACAGATTTTGGTCAGTCGGCCATAACTGCCTGCAGACCGAGGCCACGGACTCGGTTATAATATGGGGACCCTATCTCTGAAGGAAGATGGAGAAAGCAGATATCGGAGGACAATTAACTACCTCTGCCACAATCTGCTCTTTTAAACACCTAAATATCTGTGCACAGGCTTTATCTCATAAATGAAGCGTATTTATTTCCCTTACTATCCAAAAGGAGATAACTTGTCCTATCTAATCATGGCATCTCCAAGAAAGGTCCTGGATCCCTGGGTGATGTGTAATCCTCTCATGTCTGGATATGGTTCCTTGTGACCTAGCAGCCTAGGAGTTGAAAGGCGACTTATCTCTCTCCCACAATGTAATAAGCACAGTTAGAACTCTCATTTGGAAAAAGAGAGAGGCAGTCCCTGGTCCAGAGGAGCAGAGACTGCCAGACCTCCTTCCCCAGGAGCGCTTTCCATTCCTTCCTGGCTTCTGCTGGGCATTGTTTTGGAGGGGAACTCCACTATGACCTTCAGTGAATAAGCTGTTCTGGGAGGGTGTCTAGCTCTGCAGCCTATCCTCCTGCTTGGCAGGTGTGGAGGTGTTTAGAACGCTGCTCCTCTCGGGTCACCGATTTCTCCAGCCTTTCATCCTCTTTCCTTTTCTGGGAGCTGGGCCTGTCTTGGTTTATAGCTTAAACGCTCCTTTGCCCTCTGGTTTTCAACTGGGATCAACCAATGATGAGACCCAATGGGAGGGAAAGAAGAGAAGTGCTCATGGCAGGGACATCCTAGGATACTGCTGTCCTACTAGCAAAGGCTACCCCCACCCTACCCCCACCCTAGGCAGCTTTTATCTTCTTCTAGCTTCAGGAGTTTCCCTCTTTTCTCCCCAGGAACTTTAAGAAGAGAAACATTCCACTGTTCTTGCTTGGAAGGTTGTCTTACTCACTCACGCTACGGTCTGTTTCTTTCCAATGTCTACAAATAATTCCTTTGTTAAATAGCTCTCAGATTATACAGGTTTTGAGTATTTCCTGACTGAACTCAGGAGAAGGTTGACTTCCTTGAAAGTGACCTATCCCCATGCCCTCCCAAGTTCGATTTCTGATTTACCCACTTCGAATCAGTTTCAAGTCCACATGGCCACCAACACTAGATCTCACTGAGCTGCAGGATTTGTAACTGAAACATTGGACCTTTGGTACAGCGACCTCCACCATTTGTCCATTTGCCTTCTGCTGTTTACTGGCTGACATGAGCAACTTGAGAGAAGGATTTATTTTAGTTCGCAGTTCTAAGGAAGGCATAGCACTGTTCAGGGCTATAGAGGCAGGTGTGTGAGGACTGCTTACATCTTGGCAGCTATCCAGGAAGCTGAGAGCCCAGGCTGGAAATAGAGCAAGGCCATAACCTATGAGTCTTTCATAGAGCTACGTCATAGTCCCCAGAGCTTCTCTCCCAAACTGTGTAGCCAAGTTGGGGACCAAGAGTTCAAACAAATGAGCTTGTTGGGGGCATTTCACAGTCAAACCATAAAATGCTTTTGCCGTCTTGAGATAATTTGAAAGTAATGGGTGGGGCTGAAGAGATGGCTAGGCTCACTGGTTAAGAGTTCAGATCCCAGCCTCCACATGGTGTGGCTCACGACTGCTTGGGATTCCTACGTCAGGAGAGTCCAATGTTCACTTCTGACCCCCACAAGCAGCCCTCCACACACACATATACACATTCATCAATAAGAAAATTAATCTTAAAAATAGAAATAACAGGTTGAGAGGGCAGACCACAGCTGTAGTCTGATATTCAGATCGGATTTCGTCCCATTGTCTTTCAGACGTTTCTTCAACAGAGGTAGCTTAGGGACTACATTCTCATTTTCCCTTGAAGCAGCTCCCAGGAGTTACAGCGTGTGAACTTCTTGTTTCAGTGTTTTCTATAGGAGAATTCTCCCCCCCCCCCCAATCCTTCATGGATTCAGGTCACTATACTTACATCCAATGTAGCTTTCAAGCAAGACAGAGTGTTTTTAAAAGCACAAACTTGTCTCTCTTATGGAAATTATCTCCGGCTTCATCTCTTCTCTGAGGCTTTGCATCAGGTGTCAAGAAGCACCCCACAGAACTAGTTTTTCCAACTTTTTTTTTTCTCCCCCCAGACAAGGTTTCTCTATGTAGCCCTGGCTGTCCTAGAACTCACTCTGTAGACCAGGCTGGCCTCGAACTCAGAAATCTGCCTGCCTCTGCCTCTGCCTCTGCCTCCCAAGTGCTGGGGTTAAAGGTGTGCGCCTCCACCGCCCGGCCCAACTAGGTTTCTTTGCTTGCAGGCTTTGACAGTGTGTGGCTTGCCTTCCCCACTTCAGCAGGTCACAGTTTAACTAAGTTTTCTTAAAGGAAAATAAGAGTTACCGGCTTTCCACTTAACAAAGATCTGCAGATTACAATGGCTCAGGAAAAAACAAACCAACTTTTTAGATCTTGAGGTTGACTGGCCTTATCTAAAACAGTAGCTCCATAGTGTCAAGGGTCAAGCTCCTCTGTCTCCCTGCTTTTACCATGTGACCTAGTTAACATCTGACTGCTTGGTTTTCTCTAAGATGGCCTCTCTGGCTCTTGTAAGAATGTCCATGACACTGGCATTAATTCAAGAATGTATCTGGAGAATTATATCATTA
The DNA here is from genome assembly GCA_019843815.1 of Montemys delectorum. Classification (NCBI taxonomy): domain Eukaryota; kingdom Metazoa; phylum Chordata; class Mammalia; order Rodentia; family Muridae; genus Montemys; species Montemys delectorum. The sequence continues at coordinate 5,418 of JADRCD010169249.1, read as the reverse complement.
TTATTCATAACCATTGACCAAAACTTGACCACACTGTTGCATCTATGTTTAATGAAACTTGGAAAGTGTATCTTTACTCTGGTGGCTATGTATCCAGCTGAAATGTGAGGGCTCTGTTGATTTGGAGAGAGAACATGGATACGGAAAAGAGCTGTCAGTCTTTGCTGAGGGAAGCAGTTCTCTGCAGAATCTGATGCCTATAACCTATGACAACATATCATATTGGCTTCTCATCTCCCTTAGTGAGTCTGAAATATTTTATTTCTTGAGTTGTCAGACCAGAGATGGAGCTAGCCTTTTGGAATTTCCCAGATGCTGAAAATAATCTCTTAAAGAAATGGCTTTTGGAGGTTGGTGAGATGATTTGGTAACTCATAGTCTTTCTTGCTCTTGCAGAGGACCTGGGTTCAATTCTCAACTCCCACATGGTGGTTCACAACCTTTGGTAACTTCAGTTTGGTGGATCCAATGCCCTCTTCTGGGCACGGAGCATGGATGTGATATACATACATATGCAAAACACTCATAAAATAAAAGAAATAAAACTAAAAATGAGTAGCCAAAGAAAGAAAGGAAAAAAGGAAGGAAGAAAGAACTGCTAGAGAACTGTTTTTTTTTCCAACCCTTTGAGTATTCAGATCACTCTACTTACACTCAATGTAGCTTTCAAGTAAAGCAGTGTCCTCTAAAAGTGCTGACTTCTTTCTCTTATGGAAAAGAAAAGGCAAGAAAACAGGCTGGAGAGATGGCTCAGTGGTTAAGAGCACTGACTGCTCTTCCAGAGGTCCTGAGTTCAAATCCCAGCAGCAACCATATGGTGGCTCACAACCATCTGTAATGGGATCAATCCAATGACCTCTTCTGGTGTGTCTGAAGATTGAAACAGTGTACTCATATGTAAGTAAGTCTTTGAAAAAAAAAAGAAAGCAAGAAAAGGGAAGGGAAGAATGAGCTTATAGGCATATGTCACACTCCTTACTAAAGTCACATAACTTGTTATTTTGCCGAAACAGTAACGAAGAACTTTGGTCTTGGGGGAAACCATATTTCTTAATATATGTGGAGCTGTAATAACAAGGAGTCCAGAAGTTAGCTGAAGAGATTACAACCAAGTTTGAGTCAGCCAAAGTTTAAAAATGATTCCATCAAACTTCACTTTTTTTTTTTTAAATCTAAATAACTTACTTTCTGGCAACCATGTCCACATTTTTTTTTTTTTTTAAGAAAGGTGCTTAAAATAGAGGACAGCCCCTCCTGACTGTAGAGTTCAGAAGTGTTCTACTTAGCTCTTTCCCAGTATGAACAAACAGAGGACATTTATTAACCTGACATTGCAGCATGGGCAAGAAAAGTCACAGATGAATTTGAACTATCTTGCAATTCTAGGAAGTAAGGGGGACTGGGATCTTCAGTCATGTCAAAGGGACGTAGAAGTCTAGGATGATGGTATACACTTGTACTCTTGGGAAAAGAGAGGCTGAGAAGGATAGCCTGGTGTACACTGCACAGTGTCTCAAAATGTGTATGTTCTTATACAAAAGAGTAGAAAAAAATTAAGCAGTCAATTTTAACCTACAAGATAAAATGAATAGTCATGAGTTGGGAATGTGGTTCAGCTGGTGGAGTGTCAAGCCACAGGAAGCCCTAGGTTCCAACCCCACCTCTGTAGAAAACAGAGACATTAGCACATACCTGTAATTATAATACTTGGGAGGCAGAAGCTGGAAGATCAGGTGTTCAAGGCATAGGCAAGTCAAGGTCAGCCTGGGCTGCATGAGAGATCTTGTCTCCAAAAAATAATCATACCCCCATCTTGATATAAGCAAATAAGCATCGAACAAACAAATAAACAAATAAAAAAACAAAAACAGAAAAAAACTTTTAAAAGCCTGGTGTGGTGGGGTATGCCTTTAATCTCAGCATTCTGGAGGCAGAAGCAGGTGGATCTCTGAGTTCAAAGGCCAGCCTGGTCTACAAAATGAGTTCCAGGACAGCCAAGGCTATATAAAGAAACCCTGTCTCGAAAATAGCTAACTAACTAAGTAACTAACTAACTAATAACTGGGGCGAGTAGACTCTTAAAGCAAGTTGTTTAACTAATAAATGTTATAACCATGACAAATATAAAATCATTTGAGAAGGGTGCGAACTCCACAGCCAGTCCCACAACACTCAGGTAGGTGCTCTAACACACCCAGGATCATAGGATCAGAGATGAGGAGTACACACCATCTTTTCCAACACCACCCACCAGGAGTAACTGGGACCAGCAGGAACCAAGGACTCAGGAACTCTGCCCGATTAGACTAGTGGCTCTGGTTTCTTCCAGTCTGAGCAGGTGCCCTGAGCAAACTTTGGGCACGAACTCCACAACCAGTCCCACAACACCCAGGGGAAGCTCCACTCACAGGCACTCTAACATGCCTAGGATCCCAGGATCCCAGAGTCATGGGATCACAGAGACAGCTGGACTCTGAGGAGTTCTAACACAATCAGAATCACAGGAAGGACAGGCTCCAGTCAGATATATCGAGGACAGGTAACACTAGAGATAACCAGATGGCTGGAGGCAAGCATAAGAACATAAACAACAGAAACCAAGGTTACTTGGCATCATCAGAAACCAATTTTCCCACCATAGCAAGCCCTGGATACACCATCACACCTGAAAAACAAGATTCAGATCTAAAATTACTTCTCATAACGATGGTAGAGGACTTTAAGAAAGACATAAATAACTCCCTTAAAGAAATACAGGGGAACACAGGTAAACATGTAGAAGCCCTTAAAGAGGTAACACAAAAATCCCTTAAAGAATTAAAGGAAAACTAATCAAACAGGTAAAGGAAATGAACAAAACCATCCAAGATCTAAAAAGGGAAATAGAAACAATAAAGAAATCACAAAGGGAGACAATCCTGGAGTTAGAAAACTTAGGAAAGAGATCAGGAGTCATAGATGCAAGCATCACCAACAGAATACAAGAGAGAAGAGAGAATCTCAAGGTCAGAAGACACTATAGAAAACATTGACACAACAGTCAAAGAAAATGCAAAATGCAAAAAGGCTCCTAACCCAAAATATCCAGGAAACCCAGGACACAATGAGAAGACCAAACCTAAGGATAATAGGTATAGAAGAGAGCAAAGATTCTCAACTTAAAGGACCAGTAAATATCTTCAATGAAATTATAGAAGAAAACGTCCCTAACCTAATGAAAGAGATGCCCATGAACATACAAGAGGCCTATAGAACTCCAGATAGACTGGACCAGAAAAGAAATTCCTCCCATCATATAATAATCAAAATACCAAATACACTAAACAAAGAAAGGATATTAAAAGCAATAAGGGAAAAAGGTCAAATAACATATAAAGACAGACTATCAGAATTACACCAGACTTCTCACCAGAGACTATGAAACTAGAAGATCCTGGGCAGATGTCATACAGACTCTAAGAGAACACAAATGCCAGCCCAGGCTACTATACCCAGCAAAACTCTTAATTACCATAGACGGAGAAAACAAGATATTCCATGACAAAACCAAATTCACACAATATCTTTCTACAAATCTAGCAATAGAGGGAAAACACCAACACAAGGAGGGAAGCTAAACCCTAGAAAAACAAGAAAGTTATCTTTCAGCAAACTGAAAAGAAGATAGCCATACAAACACAATTCCACCTCTAACAACAAAAATAATAGGAAGTAACAATCACTTTTCCTTAATATCTCTTAACATCAATGGACTCAATTCTTCAAAAAAGACATAGACTAACAGACTGGATACATAAACAGGACCCAGCATTTTGCTGCATACAGGAAATGCACCTCAGTGGCAAAGGCAGACACTACCTCAGAATAAAAGGTTGAAAAACAATTTTCCAAGCAAATGGTCCCAAGAAACAAGCTGGAGTAGCCATTCTAATATCAAATAAAATCAACTTTCAACCAAAAGTTATCAAAAAGGATAAGGAAGGGCACTTCATTCTGGTCAAAGGAAAAATCTACCAAGATGAACTCTCAAATGCAAGGGCACCCACATTCATAAAAGAAACTTTACTAAAGCTCAAAGCACACATCACACCCCGCATAATAATAGTGAGAGACTTCAACACCCCACTCTCAGCAATGGACAGATCATGGAAACAGAAACTAAACAGAGACACAGTGAAACTAATAGAAGTTATGAACTAAATTGATCTAACAGATATTTATAGAATATTTCATCCTAAAGCAAAAGAATATACCTTCTTCTCAGCACCTCATGGTACCTTCTCCAAAATTGACCATATAATCGGTCACAAAACAGGCCTCAACAAATACAAGAAAATTGAAATAATCCCATGCACCCTATCAGATCACCATAGACTAAGGCTGGTGTTAAATTCCAACAAAAACAACAGAAAACATACATACACATGGAAGGTGAACAATGCTCTTGGTCAAGGAAGAAATGAAGAAAAAAATTAAAGACTTTTTAGAATTTAATGAACATGAAGACACACCATACCAAAACTTATGGGACACAATGAAAGTAGTGGTAAGAGGAAAACTCATAGCTCTAAGGGCCTCCAAAAAGAAACTGGAGAGAGCTTACATTAGCAGCTTGACAGTACACCTGAAAGCTCTCGAACAAAAAGAAGCAAATATACCCAAGAGGAGTAGACTGCATGAAATAGTCAAATGCAGGGCTGAAATCAACCAAATAGAAACAAAAAGAACTATATAAAGAATCTACCTGACCCCTTAAAAGTAACTTTTATTTGTGAACCATAGTTGTCATCTCAGGGGTTTACTGCTAAATAAACTCACTTTTTGTAGCTCTTTCTAAACTCTAGTTGGCAGGCTCAACTCAACTTTTCTGGATCATTCTCTTTTCCAAGCTGACTGATGCAAGATGGTTTCTCTCGGCTTTTGAATGAATTGCCTCTGGACCTCATGAACTGAAACTGCACTGACTGCTGGAACAGAATGGAACTGAATGGAGCTGTACACCCTGGACTGAATTCAACTGCATTCCACTGATCTGCTCTGATCTTAACTGAACTCCCCTCCACTCTTCCCCTTCACTGCTTTTTTTTTTTTTTGAGATAAGGTTTCTCTATTTAGCCTTGGCTGTCCTGGAACTCATTCTGTAGACCAGGCTGGCCTTGAACTCAGAAATCCGCCTGCCTCTGCCTTCCAAGTGCTGGGATTAGTAACATTCATGCTAGGTCTAGTAACAGACCTATAATCTCAGGTCTTGGCAAGCTGAGGCAGAAGGAGTGTAGCTTATAGACTAGCCTTGTTTATTAGTCAGGATTCTCTGGAAGAACAGAACTGACAGAATAAAAATATTCCTTGTGCTGAGATTATAGGAGCATGTCACTCTCCCTGGTGTGTGTGTGTGTGTGTGTGTGTGTGTGTGTGTGT